>CAHIKZ030000629.1:202500-300000 GCA_903632075.3 Acanthosepion pharaonis
TCAGTCTCTGTCCAGTTCTTGTTTCCTAGTGATTATCTTAGTGATAACAATTCGCTCGAACAGACCGATAATATACAATTTGACAATGAACCCACTATTAAACCTTTTCAAACACTTGGAAAGTATTTAGCCTCTCGTTTATTCTGCCTAAAGTAGTGTTGAAACAATATGGCATACGAACACTCTTAAAATAAACGCCTATATAAATAAAACCTGACTTGAAATTAGTCAAGTTTAATTTAAAAATAAGATACAGTTAAAAGAAATGGATAAATTCAACGTTTATGTGACTAACGGGAATTGCGTTCTATCACACCAAATGTAGATTTGACTGAAATAAAATTATTTTTCTGATCAGGCTGTTTGATCCACGAAACATGGCAAAGAGTTTATTCAAATTCTATTATATATTTACTGTTCTGTCGAATTCTCATCTAAATTTTTAAATCAAATTCTTCATTTCTACTTTGAATAAAATCTCCTCTGACATAATCGGTCACCATATCCTTTACGTGTCTCCGTTGATCATTGATAGAGTGCCCAACAGAAAGTCCACGCTTTACTCTTTGAGCAGGCATAAATACATTCATAAACCCTCCGTATCCAGTGATTGTATTCATCGATTAATCTTTTTAATTGGACGCTGATGTGTCCTAAGAGAGATATCAGATAATGATTCCGAACTTACTGTGCCTATGACCAGGAATCGACTGTGCCAAGATTGCATTTGAAAATAAGGCCAGAGAATATCTGTGATCTATCTTTATCGTTTCCGCCATCTTTGATAGTCTGGGCTTTAAATGATCAGTTGGAGAAAAATAATTGATTCGCCAACTCAGAGAAAAAAAGAAGTAAAAATGGTTTCAATGTGTGCAATTTATAAGAACCTGAGGATAATAATGGAAGGTTAGAGCTACAAAGTATGTGAAAGTGTGGAGAGCCAAGATCGGCCAAGTACTGTATAGACACATCGTATGGGAGGAGATAATTACAAATGGAGTGTTGTAATCATCTAACAGAAATCTAAGGATTCGTTGAAGACCGCCATAGCGGATATGTTGATTTTGTAATCGTAGCTTAGATTTGACACAAGGCTGAAAATATCACGTACCCAGTAAGGATCGAACTCACTATTTAATTGTTATTATGAGACAAGCTTGTTAACCATTACGCTACGTTGAGGGTGAATAAGATGGCCAATATGTAAGAAAACCAAAGGAAATCTGCATGCAGATTTTTTTTAATCGAATCCTTGAGGTTGTTCTTGGGGGTGATGGTAGCTTTATTAACTAGCCTTTTATCTCTATTTTTCGATCAAGTTGGTTTTTTTTTTTAATATAATGATTTTGTTTTTGCTTATACTGCAGAGTAAGACTGTTATCAAACTCGTTGAGTTTACACGAGTTTTCTTCTACCGTCTGAAGACATATGTGGTTACCTGGGGCAGGAAATACTTTGTAAGTTTTTACACCTCCAAAACAAAACTGCTTTCATTTAACCACCATAAAGACCTTTTTCTGCTTACCATCAGAATGGCTGACGCTAGACACCAGGAGAGCAATACATTAGGCCTCCTTAGCCTCACGTTTTCAACTGACTTAACATGGAGCGGGTATACATCGAATTAATAACTGCATCGGCTGTAAGGAAATTTGGGTCACTCTATCGCGCCAAAAAATTTTTCTCGTCAGAATCTACCGTGCACATTTACAAATCTACCATTGTACATTGAATACGGATGTCATATTTGGTCTGGTGCTCCTGATATTCATTTAGAGATTCTTGACAAAATCCTAGGAAAGATCTGGAATATTGACCTGGCATCTCATCTTCAATTACTTTCTCACAGACATGGCGTGGGATCCCTTTGCCTGCTCTACAAATATTTTAGGGCAACTGCACTGACGATTTTTCCCTGATGCCACGACTGCATAAATCTAAGCGTGCTACTCGATTGGCATCTAGATCCCACGAGTTTACTGTTGAAATTGTTAAATGCAACCGCCACTTCTAATCCAACAGTTACTTTTCTCGCACTTCCCGCCTATGGAACTTCCATCCGTTTACTTGCTTCCCTAATAACTACAACCTTTAAAAATTTAAATGCAATGTCAGTCGCCATCTTCTGTCATTTTGAATTCATATTTTATTCTTTCCGCAATCCTCACTACGCTCGGTCTTTTCTCTCACTTTTATTCCGTGTAACCCCAGGCGTGCTTGTGGTATTCTGTAGTGAAAGAGATAATCACCTGCTTCGAAAAAGAGTTCGTGTTTTGTGTGCAATCTGCCGAATAAAAATTACTGAAATTAATTAGCAAAAAACTGCTATTTTAAGTATCAGAATCTATGCTAATGTTCTTTCCTCCCTTGAATGGCGTGGCCAATCAGAAAACTCTCTCGGGGAATAGAAGCCGTTGTTTTTTTTCGCTTTGGAATTAGGATTGTTTCTGAGCTACGTCACATCGGGTTGGTGCCCTGTGGAGCCCTCTCCTTGGTTAGATTAGACAAGCTTTGTGTACCTAGTTAATGTAAGTGTTGTTCCTGGCCTGTTCCCGGTTGCATCTTTGGTTAATGATCCAAGCCGAAATTCTCAATCTCCCCATTTTGCCCACACCCCCCCACACACACTTTTTTCATCTCGACTGGGTCAACCTTTCATATTTCCCATGCCCGTATATATTCTCTCCTTTTCCCGCTCACTTAGCGAGACAGCTTCTTGATTTTATCCAATGGGCAGAATACAAAGATGAGATATTTACGCCAGGCATGTACTTCCAACCAGAACTCAACAGCCTGTAGAAACGTTCATGCGAAGGACTGTAAATTAATACTCTATACTCATTCTTGTGCTGAACGTATTTTCTCATAGTTTATATATATATATATATATATATATATATATATATATATATATATATATATATATATATAAAAGTGAACATTGAAGTCAACACTTAGAGGCGACAGACTGTTTCATGCTCTTTCATGCTGGACGTTAAATGCCCATTAAGGAATTGTATTTCTGATCAATCAAAATTCGTAAATAATTATATAATAAACTAGCAGTAGAGCCCGGCGTTGCCCGGGGATGTAACAGTAAGAGATAGATCAAGTATCGACCATCATAAAGACTGAAAAATAAAATTGACAAAGATTATTGTTTAAGGTTGACGGACACGCATATCTTAATTTGTTTTTGTTTTGTTTTTTTTGTTTTTATGAATTGGTCAAACCCAAACTGAAACAAAAACTGTTTTCAATCGTTATGAGTCTACCGATTGAATAGAATTTTATTATAAACAATTGTCTTGTAAATGGAATTTTTAAAGCATTCTGAATGTAAAAAGAAAGAAAAAGTGTGCAAGACAATAAGAAACACTACCTGCCAAAAGAAAAGTGAAGTTTTGTTGAAATTGGTTGAAAAATGTAGGAAATCCGATCCCATATATAAACGAACGCACACACACACACACAACCTGGGTTTTATAATAAGTATAACTCGATATGAGTTGTCCCCCTTTCATTCTGGTGACAGTGATGCCTCTTAATCGTGTTTTCAAATTGATTTCGTGCAAAAACAATTGTGTTTTTCCAATTTTAGGCGCTGTCAGAATCACCGCAAGGTAATTTTACGTAGTCCTGTGAAGTTTTGTTGAAATCGGTTGAAAAATGTAGGAAATCCGATCCAATATATAAACGAACAGACACACACACACACACATGTAACCTGGGTTTTATAATAAGTATGATATAGTATAAATATAAATATAAGTATAGTAAATATTATATAAAGTAATTATACACTACAACATGTTTGACACGCAGACTCACTCTAAACCTTTCTGACCATAGCTCAATGAGATCTCATTTAAATATTTATGGAGACCTACCGGACACTATTCGTAACATACTTGTTGACAACACTAATATAATAGCATCATCTACATGGAAAAAAGGTTAAAAATAATGGAAGCCTTATTAATAAAAACAAACAAACAAACCAACACTTAATAATATTAACTTTGAACATGGACATAATATCTTGACCGTGTTTTGAAAAAAAAATGAAAACATTTTATAAAACATACATACAACAAACTATTTCTTATTTTAACAGTTAAAATATAATCCTTGAAAATGGCTAAATGTATAGCCGAAAGCGTTCGTAAAAAAAGAACATTCGGACAGTTTTTATATAATTTATCATCTGAAAAGAAAAAAATTATTAGATCGCATGAGAAATTGTGTAAAAAACTAAATATAAGCACCTTGTCTGTTGTATTCAATGAAATGTGCATGAAAGAAGGATTGCTGCCTAAATACACAAATATATATAGATAGATAGATAGATAGATAGATAGATAGATAGATAGATAGATAGATTGTCGGCAAGGTCATTATCTTATAGTTGCAATGGCTAGATGTAACCGTAAGTTCTGTGTTAACAGTTCCATCTCTTGTACTTCTCGCTTGTGGAACGTTCTTCTGGCTTCTCGTTTTTTGGTGTAGTTTGATCTTCGAAAATTTAAATGCAATGTTAATCGTTATCTTCTATTCCTTAATTCAGTTCTTTTTTCGTTCTTGCTCCTTAATAATGTTTTTTTTTTCTTTTTCTTATCCTTTCACATTCAGTAACTCCTTCTGCCTTAGTCGCTTTATTGCCTTGCTTGGGGTGAAATGTTAACAAAAGTTCTCGCAACTGATTCAATATACTCGTTTCACACAATTCCAGTGGAAAACGTGTGACGAGGAAGACGCAAAGAGTTACAGTGCTGGAGTTTAGCATCAGTTATGCCGATGAGAGGCAAGCAGTTCTCCATGATGACTAAAAGGCAGTTTCGCCCGGCGTTAAATTTTACGAGCCATTTCTTGCCGAAAATCATTTTCAAGATCAGCTGTCAGTTTTACTCTATCGAATCTATCTGCTAAAACATAAGTTTAGCAGTTTAGCATCAAGCAGTGGTGAGAGAGGGCAAAAAGAGTTCACAGTGATTATTAAAAGACAGCCGTTTCGTTCTGGAGTCTTTAAAATTTATAAAACACTTCTTGCCCCAGTTGAAATTAGTTCCGACATTAAATTAATTCCTAGGTGAAATTACTTCCGAGTTGAAATTAGTTCCGAGTTGAAATTAGTTCTGTCACTCTTTAAAAATATACGAAAGAAGAGTAAGAACATATTGATTAGAAAGCAGAGGAACGATAAGTTTTCGAAGTTGATGATACACTTATAGTACTTTGTCAATATTCAAAGGCAAGACTCGTTTTATTGTCCACCCTCCAACATCTCGCTATTAGCCTCTTGTTTCTCTATCGCTATTTCCATGGAAAGTGTTCAGATGTACTACATTCCTTGATTCCACCAGTTACAATCATCACGACCAGGACTCGCTATGACACTCACATTGTAGCAAATCACTCTCTGTAATTTTATTGGTGAGAAATAAGTTCAATTCGAACAGCTTCTTCCCGCGAATCAGTATAATCTTAACCTGTTCACGTCGAGGATTAAGCGTTATCTTCCCCTCCTACCCGCATAAATTATCTCTTACTCTATCCTTCTACCTCGAGTGGAGTCCGGGCCTTGTACAGGTCTAATCATCAAAGCTGTCAGAGTTTCAACAGGCAAATAAATATATTTATCTTGATAACTTTGGCGACATCGATTGCCGTTCCGTTAATTGCCTTTAACAAACTGCTTCGGTAGTTTGACCTGTAATTAATAAATCAATTATTTGGGTTTTTAATTCCATAATTCGACGATCATGGCGGTAAACTGGCATTAACGCTTCTCTTTTCATTCAGCCTGTGTGTGGTAAGGTCGTTAAGTCGAGTGTCGATTGTAAATAATGTCGGAAGTTCTTTCTCAGCAAAGCCATTGGATTAACCGGCAACCCAACTGACAATATTTCAATAACTATTCACGGAACAAATGGCAGATTCAACCCAGAAGGACAAGTATTTTTTATATATATATATTTAAGGTGGAGTAATGGTTAGGGGCTCGGATTGTTGAATCGGAGAGCCGAGTTCGAATTACAGTCGACTCTTTTATATTCATTTACGAACTGAGACACTTCGGAAAGGTATAAATCCATCTCTTCTTCTCCAGCTATGGGGAAAATGGAAGGACAGACTGGGTTGCAACCAGTCTAGGAGAAGGAAACTCTGAATTCAAACAACCTATTGCCTTGTAGGTACTGTCTCTTTAGGCAAAGGCTAGAAGATAATTTCAAAAACAAATCCACTTTTGAGGTGGAAAACGAAACGGCATGCCATTGCACTGTACTTGAATGTCTCTAGGAGCCGCAATTGAATGGTAACCACAGTGGCGTAAAATGTACTGAATGAATATATATATATATATATATATATATACGGGACTCTCTCCCGTCAGTTTCGACGTATGAGGATCTGACAACTTAACCAATTAATTCAGTTATGAATTTTGTGTGATAATCTCAAGTGGCCGCTCGTGATTTACAAAGGATGCCGCATATGGAGCAAGAGTGAAGATTGTGGGATGATATCACTGTTAGATTGGCTGACCTTTTAGATCTTGCTCTCGTTTCTTGAAGACAATTCAGACTAGCAGATTAAAAAATGTTGAGTCCACTCAAACACGTTGATCTCCATTCTACCCACACCAAGGTATATATATATATATATATATATATATATATATATATATATATATCTGAATTTATATCTGAATGTATCTATAGAACAGACTATATATATATATATATATATATATATATATATATATATATATATATATATATACAAATATAGATAATTATACTCGTTTCGAAAAACCCTCGAATTTTTTGATTTTCCAATAATCAAATCAATCTCGAGGGAAAAAAAGGTTTTAAAAAAGAAAGAGCTAGGAACATGAAAGTCTGTCGAAAAAAATGGGACAGATGCAGGTTTGAGGCCCAAACAAAAAAACCCGATACGAGATTCCCTGACGATCCGTTTAGGTGAAACCTAGGTAGGTTTGTCTGGTTCACTAGGTTTATCTATCTATCTATCTATCTATATATATATATATATATATATATATATATATATATATATATATATATATATATATATACAGATAGATAGATAAATAAAGAGAGATTTACTGTACGAATCACTGAAAAACCGAATTTGTTGGTCTGATGAATTGGATCGTATTTACGATTCCAATGTAATAAATTATAACCATGGAATATTAGTGTATGAGTCATTTATACTATATATATATATATATATATATATATATATATGTATATATATGTGTGTGTGTGTGTGTGTGTGTGTGTGTGTGTGTGTGTGTGTGTGTGTGTGTTTGTTTGTGGTGTCTCAAAAATGTGTACATATTTTGAAGCTTTTTCAAGAAATAATTCAAGAGCCAACTCTATCGGATTTAAATAATAAATATGAACACACTAATTATTAGAAATTAATTCTTTTAAGTTTTTGCCATAGCGTGTCTTACAATTGATGTGCGATATGATTCAGGCATTGCTGATAACAAAAAGCAATGAAATCACCAAAAAACAGTTTTTCTCCACATCCTGTACAATATCATCAGATTTAAAATTTTCTATAATTTGTGAGATTATAAGCTGCGTGGGTGGATATGAATGAGAATATAGAGAAGGGTGACAAGACCAAAGCTTGGAAAGGTCTTAAGCCGATATACCATGCCAGGACCAATAATATTGCAGATTCTTCTTTGGATTTTATCAAGAAACTTTAAATATATATCAGAAGCACCAGACCAGATGTGGCAGCAATATTCAATGCATGGATGCATGGTAGACTTATAAATATGCAAGATAGATTCTTCTTTGGATTTTATCAAGAATCTCTAAATATATAGCAGTAGCACCATGCATGAATGAATGGTATACTTATAAATATGCAAGATTAAAAATATATATTAATATATTATCAGGTCATCCCATAAGTTCTGTCCGAATTTTAACTTTTTGTTAAAATGAACGAAATTTAAAGAGTATTTTATAATGTCTAATTGAGCTAAACATTATTTTTATGTTTAGATGCATTTAAACTGATAAAATTTTATTTCAGAGAACAATAAAATTAAATTTTTGTTTGATTAAAACCCTGCTAACATAGAAGTATCCAAGAATCATTTGAGGCACATAATGCTTTATGAGTTCAAGAAAGGAAACTCAGCAGCCGAAGCGGCTAGAAACATTCACTCAGTTTATGGAGAGGAATGTGTGAATGAAAGAACTTGCAGAAGATGGTTTGCAAAATTCAGAGGTGGAGATTTCACCCTTGAAGATGAAGATCGAACCGGACGTCCAGTTGAGTTTGATGAAAAGCTTCTTGAAGCAGCCCTTGAAGAAAATCCTGCTTTATCAGTTGAGGAATTGGCAGTGGTTCTCAGTTCAAACCATACAACTGTTCATCGTCATCTTCTACAACTTGGAAAAGTTCCTAAACTTAGAAAATGGGTGCCTCATGAATTGTCTGAAAACAACCTCAAATCCCGAGTTGACAGCTGCTCTTCTCTCCATTCTCGCACACTTGTTTCACCTTTTTTGGATGGACTTGTGACTGGCGACAAAAAAATGGATCTTTTATCGAAATGTTAAGCGTCGTAGACAGTGGCTTGGTAAAGGGGAAGGACCCCAGCCACGGCCGAGAAGGGAACTTCATGGGCAAAAGGTTCTTCTTTCAATCTGGTGGGATCGCCAAGTAATAATACACTTTGAATTCTTACCACCTAATGCAACAATTAATGCTGAAATATACTGTCAGCAATTAGAGCGTTTGAACAATGCTTTGAGAAAAAAAAAAGACCTGCTCTAGTGAATCGAAAAGAGGTGATGTTTCATCAGGACAATGCGCGACCCCACACAGCAAGAATCACGTCACAAAAGATCGAAGAACTTGGTTGGGAGAAAATTCCTCATCCACCTTATTCTCCCGATCTTGCTCCTTCAGACTACCATTTGTTTCGTAGCTTACAGAATTATTTAGAAGAAACAGATTTTGTAACACAGGAAGAGGTTAAAACTGACATTTGTGAGTTCTTCGAATCAAAGCCAAAAGAATTTTACAGTAATGGAATTAGTAAGCATGTTAATAGATAGAAGGAAGTCATAGATAATCAGGGAAAATACATTGTTGATTGAATCTGTAATTAAATGTAACATTTGGATCACTTGTTTTCTTTATTCAAAATTCGGACAGAACTTATGGGATGACCTGATATATTCCATGATATAGGTTTTTTCTTAATTATCTATTATGTTTCTCTAACTCTTCAAATGTTGAATATCTAAACTAATTCTAATTTCTATATTCCCATTGTTACACTATATTAATTTTATCTTAAAATTGTCCCCTGTTCTCTCACCCATGAAAAGAAAATAATTGTTTGTACGGAAAATAAGGACCTACGTACATCAAATCGTCTTTAAATTAAGTAACATTAGAAGAATTATCGATGGACTTTTAAAAGGTAAGCTTAAACATTATTCAATGCAGTGATCAATTTTGAGTTTTTCTGTAGTTTATTGATGCCTATCGCATCTTCTTCTCCCTAGCTATTGTGATGATGGCCAAACGAAGAGTCCTCCACAGTTAGTATATTATAATGTTATATATAACTATATCTAATATTTATTTCAATGAAATAAGCTATAGTTATTCCGAATGTAAAAAGTTTTTCTTAAACCGACCACAGCAGTGAACTTCCACAAATACAAACTGAAATTAAAATATCGCTACCTATATTACAAAAAAGCTTTGAAATAGGCCTCCGTTCCTGGCCGTGAGTTGCGCAGTGAGTTGGTCTGAAGTAAAGAACGCCACGCTCTATACCTCTCTGAAATAATACACATATACATTGAATAGATATAGAAAACATTTCAGATGTGATGTAAATAAGATCAGATGTTTTCCCTGGCAATGCCTATTAAGAAAATTCAACGAAGTTCTGAATTGAGTGACTTTCTTTCTAAGAGCAGAGAATAAATCCCAAAGGTGTGTGTGTGGCGGGGGGGGGTTGTACCTTTGAACTTCTAAAGCAGCTTCCATTTATAAGAAGCACTCTAAGATAACCCTTTTTAAAGCCTCTGATCCGACTTTATGAGTACGGTGCCCAAGGGACAGTGATTATATATATATATATATATATATATATATATATATATGTGTGTGTGTGTGTGTGTGTGTGTGTGTGTGTGTGTGTGTGTGTGCGCGTGTGTGTGTGTGTGCGTGCGCGCGCATGTGTGTATGAATGTGGGTGTGTGGGTGTATGTTCGTGGCATTTGCTTGAATAGGATTTGTGTTTTATTGTATGGCATAATGAAAACATTTCAACAAGAGAAATATTATCAACAATAGATTCTTTGAAAATGTCTTCTATACATTCTTTTCTTTAAGAAAGGAAATATCCGACGAGAATTCGTTCAAATCGGAAAAATGAATCCATTGCTCGTAATAGAAGTGAAACAAACCTGGAGTGATATATATATATATATATATATATATATATATATATAAGTAATGAAAGATATAAGAAGTGTGCTTCTTATATGTAGATATAATAGGCCGATGAAATAAATTAGAGAGATAAAAATAAAATAGCGAAATTAATAAAATTGACTATTAATACTTAGTGTTTATGTGTCTTAGTCGATCGGCGTTTTGACGAAATGCCAGCAAGGATGAGAAAAGACGTTAAAAATCGAAATCTCAGACACGGGACGAGAAATAAAAATCAAATACTTATCGCCTCGCGGAAATCTCGAGGAAGGGGTGATTTTATAAACAGTGGCTGCTGCTGCTAATGCAATGCACTCCTACTCGAATCGAGCTCTCCTAGCTACTGACGTCCTTCGCATATTAAAACCACAAAATTTCCTTTCCGCTCTGCCGTGCGACGATAGTTCGGGGGTAGAATATCTGAGACTACATCGGTCTGGTTTCGATCGCGGCTTGAAGCAAACGGATGTCTAGCGATACTGATGAGCTCTGATACAGTTAAACAGTCTGTCTGTGCATGACTATACTCTCTAAATTATTCGACTGAGCTCTCAGAGAAGCAGGAGTGATTTTCTAAACACTGGCTGCTGCTGCTAATGCAATGCTCTTCTACTTGAATCGTGCTCTCCTAGCCACACTGATGAGCTGTGATAATGTGTGTTTAAGGGAAGGTGCGATTTCTTTATTTATTTAACCGACAGAATTTTTATTACTCAAGCGTTATTTTTAGCGGATACTCGTATTTGAGTAGACGCTCCGTTTATTTATTAAACAGTATATTTATTTTTGGCTACCGGCCTGAATATTTGGGAAACCTTTTAGAGAAAAAATACGCATTCTGCGGTAGGATTCGAACCTGTGTTTCGCAAGGGGAAAACGTCATTAGATCTTAGGTGCTTTGGACTTCTCGTCGTTTTCCTTTCTCTAGATGGACTCCCTTCCTGGCCAAGGGCAACATTTTCCAGATCTACATCATTTTTCCAAAAATCAAATCCCACTTGAAAGGATGAAGAATGCAAAACGTTGAAGAAATCCAAGAAAAGGCAACATGGCAGATGCAAGCTCTCACCAAAATGGAGTTCCAGGAATGCTTCCTTCAATGGAAACAACGCTGCATAATTTGTGTGGCTTCAGAATGGGATTACTTCGAAGGAGATTAAATGCTGAATTAGTATTTGTTATAGTTTTCTTTTTATAACACCTGTCACGATGACGTTTTTCACTAACCATTGAATTAATAGCTTAATCTACCGCAAGGAAAGTTGGTTCTCTGTGTCGCGCTAGAAGGTTTTTTCTCGCTTGAGTCCATTCTTTAAATCTACAACTCTACCATTCGTCCATGCATTGAATACTGTTACCATATATGGTCTGGTGCCCCCGCTGTTCCTCTCGAGGTCCTCCTCAAAATCCAGAGGCGGATATGCAATGTGATAGGTCCTGATCTGGCATCTCGTCTACAGTTACTTTCTCACAGTCGTGCTATGACTTCTCTCTGTCTTTTCTACAAATATTTTCATGGCAACTGTTCTGACGAGGTACTATCACTGGTATCCCAGCTGCGTGAATTTAAGCGTGCTACTGGGTTGGCATCTCGGTCCCACCCTTTCACTGTCGATGCATTCAAATGTAACCGCCACTTCTACTCCAACAGCTTCTTATATCATACTTCCCGACAGTGGAACTCCCTTCCTCTGATTGCTATAATCTTCAAATATTCAAATGTAATGTCAATTGACATCTTCTGATCCTCTGATCCTGATCCCCGTCTTTCTCTATATCCTTTTCTCAAATACCACTGTTTACTCTTGATCTCACTGTCTGTAACCCCTCACGTGATGGCGGCATTCCCGCCTTTCTGGGGGTGAAATGCTTAAACAATGTTTTTGATTGGACCTCGTAATTCATTACGCACAAAGCCGTGTGACCTATTTTAAATTCTGTCAAGCCACTTTATGCAGCAATTCTCTATTCTTGGTGTGATTTGACTCTTGTCAAGATAGACCACGAGAGGAGC
The DNA here is from genome assembly GCA_903632075.3 of Acanthosepion pharaonis. NCBI lineage: Eukaryota > Metazoa > Mollusca > Cephalopoda > Sepiida > Sepiidae > Acanthosepion > Acanthosepion pharaonis. The sequence goes on from CAHIKZ030000629.1 coordinate 215,033, forward strand.
AGTCAGGTATTTTCTGGAGTGATGCAAGGAAACAACATCTTTTGTAATGGCCCCTAGATAAAAAAAAAATTCCGTTTGAGTTCTGGAGTGAGCGTTAGACCAAGTAAACGTTCGAGTCATGGGGCTTCATTGGAGGTATGACCGCTCATCAGGATAGAAGCAAACTTCGGGTCTCTTCGGGGGTAATTAAACATTACTATTTTTCTTATGGCAGCAGGGTTTGAGCCTTCCTAAAAAAAATAACGCTTACTTGTTCTTCCTTGTTACATCTAAAAAAAAAAAATATGCAGGAAGTCCTGGAAACCGGTTACTGAAATATGACTGCAGACGAAGTAAACTTATATCATTAAAGTTCTCCATAAGAAAAAAAACAAAGCGTTAGGCAGTAATTTGTTTCAGTGTTATCCGTGACAATGCACGTTACGCGCAACTCTGGAGTGATGTCAAATCCTATAACGTTGAGCGCCTCTAAGATGCTTTATCAATGTCGCTAACTACGTATAAACAAACGGTTGTGCAGCCGAGAATTTGCTCAAACTAATGGTCTTATTGTGCTCGCTGTATTCATTATATTTGCTGAAATGAAAAGCTGAGTATCTCAAATTCATCAAGGTTTGATTTTTTGTCATTTATTGTGTGTATCTTTTAAATTATCAATAGGGAAACGGTACAAATATTATTCATGAAGGCGAAATTACTTCGCTAAATGATATTTTTATCAATAAATAACCAAAACATCATGAACAATAATGCTTTCATCTTTTGAGACGGAAACGTTTCACAAAGGAAAGCTGTTAAAACGTTTTTAAAAATCACGTGGCAGAAATATCTAAATAAAAAAATAATAAAGCATAGAATCAAAGTTAATACACTTTATTATAAAACCTCCGTCCAATAATAGCTGTTACATTTTGAAACAAATTTCACGCAGGAAATGTACCAAAGACTATGAGACAGGAATAATATATTCTATTATTCTACAGCCTATGTCAAATAATGATTGCTCCTTTATGTAAAAATTTCATACATGTTATGTACCAAAATCTATGGGACAGACGTAATATATTCTATTATTCTACAGGCTGTGTCCCAAAAAGATTGCTCCTTTATTTAAAACTTTCATATATTATATGTACCAAAATCTATGGGACAGACGTAATGTATTCTATTATTCTTCCGGATGTGTCCCAAAAAGATTGCTCCTTTATTTAAAAGTTTCATTCGTGATATGTACCAAAATCTATAGGACAGACGTAATATATTCTATTATTCTACTGGCTGTGTCCCAAAAAGATTGCTCCTTTATTTAAAAGTTCCATTCATGATATGTACCAAAATCTATGGGACAGACGTAATATATTCTATTATTCTACTGGCTGTGTCCAAAAAGATTGCTCCTTTATTTAAAAGTTCCATTCATGATATGTACCAAAATCTATGGGACAGACGTAATATATTCTATTATTCTACTGGCTGTGTCCCAAAAAGATTGCTCCTTTATTTAAAAGTTCCATTCATGATATGTACCAAAATCTATGGGACAGACGTAATATATTCTCTTATTCTACTGGCCGTGTCCCAAAAAGATTGCTCATTTATTTAAAAGTTTCATATATTATATGTACCAAAATCTATGGGACAGACGTAATATATTCTATTATTCTACTGGTTGTGTCCCAAAATGATTGTTCCTTTATGTAAAAGATTCATACATGATATGCATAAAAAATTATGGGACAGACATAATATATTCAATTATTCTACCACTTGTGTCCCAAAATGATTGTTCCTTTATGTAAAAGATTCATACATGATATGCATCAAAATTTATAGGAAAGACATAATATATTCTATTATTTTACTACTTGTGTCCCATAATAATTGTTCCTTTATGTATAAATTTCAAACACGATATGTAGCAATAATTATGAGACAGGTGTATTATATTCTATTATTCTACTAAATGTGACTCGTAATAATTGTTCCTTTAGGTACTAATTTCATACACAATAAGTGAAAAAACAATGGGACAGGAATCGTATATTTTATGTTTTTACTACATATGTCACATAATAATATTTCCTTTAAGAACACATTTCACAGACGTACTAAAACTTATGGGATTGGAAAATATATTCTATCATGCTGCTACCTGCGTCCCATGATTACTCCTTTATATAAAAAATTCATACATGATATGTACTATAATTATGGGACAGGCATCATATATTCTATTATTGTACTTAATGTATCAATAATAATTATTCCTTTAAGTCCACATTTCTCACAGGATATTCAACAAGAATTAGAGGAACGGCAGAATGTATTCTATTATTGTAGTATCTGTATCAATAATAATTGTTCCTTTTACAAACATCATACGTCATAAGAATTAAATATTATGGACCTGGAATAATACATTCTATTATTCTACAACATGTATCCCAAAATTATTGTTCCTTCAAGCAAATATTGTGTACACGATATGTAATAAATATTACGGGACGATATAATATATTCTATTATTCTACAACCTGTATCCCATAATTATTGTTCCTTCAAGCTAATAATTTTACACAATATGTAACAAATACCTGTATCCCATTATAATTGTTCTTTTAAGTACAAATTTCACACGCGATATATACCAAAATTTATGGGACAGAGTTCGTGCATTCTATTATGCTATCGCTGTTTCATAATAGTTTTATATTTGTATACACATTTCACTCAGGAATTGTTACCTAATTCCTGTAACAGGGGTATTAATTTATGCTTGGTTCCATTTATGCTACCTTGGAGTCACTGTTAAAATGGGGAAGGTAACCTGTCCCTGTTGAGCAGAGGCAACAGTCGGGTACGTTTGCGACCGTTCAATGCCCAGAGCTTCTTCCTATGGTCAATACAACTGAGTTTCTGGGAGACATCGCATAATTTATAGTGATCAACATTTGATCACAATGACAACCATCAACTGCTCCCAAACAGTTCCGTCGAACCGAATGTTACTTACGATGGTTGGGTCAATACGTGGTATGTTTTACAGGCAGTTAACAAACGTGCTGCACGCTCGGATCACCTCTCGAATTAGACATCTTCCTGACGAATCAAAAATGGGGCGATTCGAGCCGGGCTCCCATATTTTTGTTACAGTTGATCTATGACAAATGTACGTAAATATACGAGTATTGTGGGAAAGAAGATTAAAATTATTTTATTATGCCATATTTGTTCCATAATAGCCGTATATATACATACGCATTTCATACATCAAATTGTAAATATTTTCAAAAGATTTTCAGCTAGTTTCAATATTTAAAAAAATCTTCGTTTTTGGATGATCAGAGCAATATAATCAATCAATCCACAATCCGCAATATCTAATCTCCTATATGGCAGTGAATGCTGGACAATCTCCACACAGATGAAGAAGATACTTGAAGCGACAGAGATGTGATTCTACTGACGAGTGTCCTTAGAAACAAAGAAAAGACTGTTGGACGGCTATGTAATATCTAATCTCCTATATGGTAGTGAATGCTGGACAATCTCCTCACAGATGAAGAAGAGACTTGAAGCGACAGAGATGTGGTTCTACTGACGAGTGTCCTTAGAAACAAAGAAAAGTGTGTTGGACGGCTATGTAATATCTAATCTCCTATATGGCAGTGAATGCAGGACAATCTCCTCACGGAAGAAGAGACTTGAAGCGACAGAGATATGATTCTACTGACGAGTGTCCTTAGAAACAAAGAAAAGTATGTTGGACGCCTATGTAATATGTAATCTCCTATATGGCAGTGAATGCTGGACAATCTCCTCACAGATGAAGAAGAGACTTGAAGCGACCGAGATGTGGTTCTACTGACGAGTGTCCTTAGAAACAAAGAAAAAGTGTTGGACGACTATGTAATATCTAATCTCCTCTATGGCAGTGAATGCTTGACAATCTCCTCACAGATGAAGAAGAGACTTGAAGCGACGGAGATGTGGTTCTACTGACGATTGTCCTTAGAAACAAAGAAAAGAGTGTTGGACGGCTATGTAATATCTAATCTCCTCTATGGCAGTGAATGCTTGACAATCTCCTCACGGAAGAAGAGACTTGAAGCGACAGAGATGTGGTTCTACTGACGAGTGTCCTTAGAAATAAAAGGTAAGAGTGTTGGGCGGCTATGTAATATCTAATCTCCTATATGGCAGTGAATGCTGGATAATCTCCTCACAGATGAAGAAGAGACTTGAAGCGACAGAGATGTGGTTCTACTGACGAGTGTCCTTAGAAACAAAAGAAAAAAGATTGTTGGACGGCTATGTAATATCTAATCTCCTCTATGGCAGTGAATGCTGGACAATCTTCTCACAGATGAACAAGAGACTTGAAGCGACAGAGATGTGGTTCTACTGACGAGTGTCCTTAGAAACAAAAAAAAGAGTGTTGGACGACTATGTAATATCTAATCTCCTATATGGTAGTGATTGCTGGACAATCTCCTCACAGATGAAGAAGATACTTGAAGCGACAGAGATGTGGTTCTACTGACGAGTGTCCTTAGAAACAAAGAAAAGAGTGTTGGACGGCTATGTAATATCTAATCTCCTATATGGTAGTGAATGCTGGACAATCTCCTCACAGATGAAGAAGAGACTTGAAGCGACAGAGATGTGGTTCTACTGACGAGTGTCCTTAGAAACAAAGAAAAGTGTGTTGGACGGCTATGTAATATCTAATCTCCTATATGGCAGTGAATGCAGGACAATCTCCTCACGGAAGAAGAGACTTGAAGCGACAGAGATATGATTCTACTGACGAGTGTCCTTAGAAACAAAGAAAAGTATGTTGGACGCCTATGTAATATGTAATCTCCTATATGGCAGTGAATGCTGGACAATCTCCTCACAGATGAAGAAGAGACTTGAAGCGACCGAGATGTGGTTCTACTGACGAGTGTCCTTAGAAACAAAGAAAAGAGTGTTGGACGACTATGTAATATCTAATCTCCTCTATGGCAGTGAATGCTTGACAATCTCCTCACAGATGAAGAAGAGACTTGAAGCGACGGAGATGTGGTTCTACTGACGATTGTCCTTAGAAACAAAGAAAAGAGTGTTGGACGGCTATGTAATATCTAATCTCCTCTATGGCAGTGAATGCTTGACAATCTCCTCACGGAAGAAGAGACTTGAAGCGACAGAGATGTGGTTCTACTGACGAGTGTCCTTAGAAATAAAGGTAAGAGTGTTGGGCGGCTATGTAATATCTAATCTCCTATATGGCAGTGAATGCTGGATAATCTCCTCACAGATGAAGAAGAGACTTGAAGCGACAGAGATGTGGTTCTACTGACGAGTGTCCTTAGAAACAAAGAAAAGAGTGTTGGACGGCTATGTAATATCTAATCTCCTCTATGGCAGTGAATGCTGGACAATCTTCTCACAGATGAACAAGAGACTTGAAGCGACAGAGATGTGGTTCTACTGACGAGTGTCCTTAGAAACAAAGAAAAGAGTGTTGGACGACTATGTAATATCTAATCTCCTATATGGTAGTGATTGCTGGACAATCTCCTCACAGATGAAGAAGATACTTGAAGCGACAGAGATGTGGTTCTACTGACGAGTGTCCTTAGAAACAAAGAAAAGAGTGTTGGACGGCTATGTAATATCTAATCTCCTATATGGCAGTGAATGCTGGACAATCTCCTCACAGATGAAGAAGAGACTTGAAGCGACAGAGATGTGCTTCTACTGACGAGTGTCCTTAGAAACAAAGAAAAGAGTGTTGGACGGCTATGTAATATCTAATCTCCTATATGGCAGTAAATTCTGGAGAATCTCCTCACAGACGAGGAAGAGTCTTGAAGCGATAGGAAACACATAAAATTAAAGAATGGTATCTATATTTTGTAAGACAAACTCCTGTGTGAATGCTTTCCAGATCACTATAATCTTAACCTCTACAATGTTAGGGTCAATCATTATCTGTCACCATTCTCATAATCTTCAGTTTCCACTAGATTATGTTACATTCACTTGATACACCATGCTCAGGTGCCTTCGAATTTGAATGGCTCTTGTTCCATTTCTTGGTGACTATCAGTATAAAAAAAAATGTTTATTTCAATAAATATCCTATTTTAGACCGTTTTATTTACCATAATCTTCGAGAGATCTCTTTTTTCTTTATTTCATATTGTGGCAGGTGAGGTTAATTTGAATGCGTCAAAAGAAAACAAATAAAGAAATAATAGAGGTCTGTTTAAATTATATTTTTTATTTTACAACTATCTTTATATCTATCGCCATCTTAGTTTTGTTCACTGTGTTTTTCTCTCCTTTGTTTTTTATTTTCTTTTGACAGACGTTCGAATTTGCTTGAGGCATTTCAGTCTGCTTGCGTATTGTGAATTGGATTTTCCGTTAAGTGCACTTCCCTTTTAACATGAAGAAGAAATCATCATCTGACATTTTTTACTTTGTTTTTGCAAGTATAGGAAGAAAAAAGACACTTTGCAAAATAATAAAGAAAAAAACCCCAGTAAAACGTTATTATAAACAATTCCAAAATGATGTATACGCAATTCCTCGCAGAATGAGTTCAAGATAAAAGAAATATATGAGAGATAGCTACAAAGAGGAAGTGACTTACATAAACGCCAGAAGCCTTTTATAACTCAATATACTTCCTAAAATGATGGAAAAAAAAGAATGTATTTTGGAACAAGCACAATGCAAATAGCTTAAAGTAAGCTACACACAAATGTCATAGATAAGACGCAAAAAAATCAGTGTTCACTGATATCCTAATGGCATAAACCTTTCCTTCAATCAATATTAACATAATTCAATAAATATTTGGGGGTAAAATTTAAAATAGACTATTTATTAAAAAGAAAAAGTTAAAATATTGTTTTTTAAATAACAAACTTTTTCCGCTGACATGAAGTTCAAGGATTATAGCGAATAAATATTTCGATCTGCTGATAGTAAAATTGGTTCACTGTGTCACTTAGCCGCATTTTCGGAATTAAAATTTGTCCGTGTCTCACCAAATTTATGGGATATAAAAGTACATTGAAATATTAAAAAAAAACAGAGAGAGCGTTAAAGGGAGATAACCGCTGATTCAAATTCAGAACATTATCAATGCTAACTCTCTCCTCCAGTTTGCAGAGCCTTGTTAATACTTGATATAATGCAAGACTGTCACAATGATAACATTGATCAATAATTATTTATAACTATTTATACTGGGACTCGTTCATCTAATTACAAGTAATCCATAATACAATTTTGAATTTTGAAATAATATTTATCTTTGGCATATGAATATTTTATAACTCTTTCTAAATTTTTGATTGTCTATCAGTTCTGGCCCCACCCCGCCCCCGCACTTGCTATCCTCTTCCGGTGCAACTCTGAGGCGCGGTGCACTGTTTGAGAAACACAGGCCTAGAGAGTTTTTCTCACCAGAGTATATCTGACATTATTTATATTATTATCACTTTACAATATATATATATATATATATATATATATATATATATATAGAAGGCACCCTAATATACAAGATTAAAAATAAATCTAGCCGCATCCCTCTAGTAACCACTTTCAATCCCACTCTGCCTCCACTATCCCAAATAATCAAACGTCGCTGGGAAATACTACATCTCAAACCAGACCTAAAAAACTGCTTAAGGAACCCGGCCTTCTTGCATATCGTAGACCTAAGAACCTAAAAAGAAATCATAGGTAGTAACCACATTTCAGGGGACAAGGTAATCCGTAAGGAACTGAGAACAAAAACAACAGGATTTTCCCAACCATGTAACAACAAAAGAAGTTTATGTTGCAACCATATTGAAAAAAAAACACGAATTCATTCACTAGCTCAATCACTAAATCTACTTTCAAAATCTACCACAATTCTAACTGTAGAAGTCAAAACATAATTTACCTCCTAGAATGCACACTATGCCAGAAACAATATGTAGGAAAATCTGAATGGCCCTTTAACTACAGAAGTAATAATTATCGTAAGCGAATTAAATCGACTCCCTATGAACAATTATTACCTGTAGAACAACATTTCCGCCTAGAAAAACACGATTTCAAAACCCATGCCAGATTCACTATAATTGAGAGAATAGAAAAGTTCAGAGCAGATAACATTAGAAAGATTTTAGAGTCCCATGAAAATAAGTGGATACAACGTCTAAAAACAAAATACCCAGCCGGGCTAAATCATAAATTTAACAACATATAATAGTAACAATCAACAAATCAAAACCTACCCACATTTCTCACCCACACAAGACAGACATGCTTACGGAGGAATGGAGGCCTCACACTTATACACTCACCCACACGATTATACACACGTACACACACCATACTCACTCACTCCCTAGGAACCAAATAACACACACACAAACACTAAACAGAGGCACATCCCCTCACCAGGTCCAATAAAACTGTCAAACTGACCAGAGAATTCAAGATAAAATGTATCTATCCCGTTCTTATCTCAAATAACAACTTAAAAGAGACTGTTTGACCAACACAAGGAATGTTAAAAGATTCATGTGAAAAAGATAAAAAAGATAAAAAAACAAATGAAAACTACAGACAAAAGTTCATTTTCTCCAACAAAGGACATTCATTTCTGTAGTTCATTGCCAACAGCAAGCAGATATATTTCTCCTCCCGATGATGGCCATTTCGGTCGAAACTAATCGAGGAATCTAAATGGAATAATAATAATAATAAAACGAAAGAATATTAATCTACAACCCAGTGTGTCTAATGATTTTAATTTTTTAATTTTTTAATTTTTTATTTTCTTATTGTTCAAAATATATATATATATATATATATATATATATATATATTTATATGTCTATATTTCTGAGATGAGGTATTATGTACACTATTTACATCATTCGGACTATTGTCTTCATCTTTGTTGCCATATTTATCACAACGTTCCGGCCGTTGTACGCTCCGCACTTCTTCAGGTAGTTGGAATGTCGAACTGAACTCTTTATTTTGCTCGCTAGGATAGATTGTTCTGTTTCCACGTGCCACGTTTAATGGGTGTCAGTTATCAGTTATTTCCTGTTAATTCACCTTCTCCACTGCTTTAACCAGGTATTGAATTCACAACTCTTTGGGTCCTGTCACTGAATCTAACTAACTCCTCTATCCACTATGTCATGTATCTTTAAGGAAATATAGATATATATCTGACATTGATTTGAATACTACTGTTGCATACGGTATGGTGGTTCTGCTATATATTTAGAGATTCTTGATAAAATAGAAAGAAGAATCCGCAATGTTATTGAACCTGGCCTGGCATCTCGGCTTTCACTTATCCACCGCCGTAATGTATCTTCATTGTGCCTTTTTATTTAAATACTTCCAAGGTAATTGTTCTGATGAATTTTCCTCTATGATCTTAGCCTTTATGAATTTAAACGCAGTACTAGATTGGCGGTAAGGTCTCATCATTTTAAAATGGCGAGACGTAAATTCTATGCTAATAGTTTCTTATATTGTATTTTACACGCAATCTAAATCGTTATCTTCTGTTTTTCTAATTCTTATTCTTTTATTTCACTCTTAACTTAACAGAGGTTTTTGCTTACACTCAGTAACACCTTATAATTGCTATTGCAATATGTTGTAAATTTTTAATCTAAGGATTAAAAATATTCGAGGTTTTCTATGCTGCTGAAGCAAATTTACTCATGGAAAAAATCATTGTTATTTTGAAAAAAATGTTATTGAAATATTCACCAGCAAAAAGAAGAAAGAATTATTAATACAATTCAAAACATATAATAGCCTTAAGTACACAACGAAGCTTTGTTAAAAATAGTCAATTGATCACAGAAACTAACCTTAAACGAATTAAAAAATTATCGCCTCTCCTCTTTCTTTCTGACTTTTTATTATGTACCAGCATAATTAATATATATATATATATATATATATATATATATAGTATTAATATACCAGAAAAATACTTTGACGAAAAACACGTTTCTGTTTAATAGTTTCTTTAGTTTTATAGGAATCATGGTAAACATTATTTATGAGGAAATTTATTTTTTCCTTTTCCTTGTTAACAATAAGAATAAATACTTAGGATTTCTTACTCCTGAGCATGCAACATACAACTGACCATGCGGAAATATTTCTTTCTGATGCCAAAATACAACTTCTTTGAAGAGTTTGGCCTTGTGATATGTTCCTATCTACCTATCTATCTAAGTCTGTGCATACCAATCTATCTAAGTCTGTATCTCTCTCTCTCTCTCTCTCTTACTCTCTCTCTCTCTCTATATATATATATATATATCATTATAGTAATTCATCAAGTGTAGAAGAATCCTCAAACGAACGCAGAAAACACTAGGCGGCCGAGAATCGAACCCGTTTCGTTTGTGAGTTGCGGCGCTATATTGAGTCTATTCAGTTTCTTCTTCGTCACCGAGGCCCGTTTGTACAGTTGGGATGACGCTAGTAGTGTATCGAAACGGTACGGGTTCGAATCTTGGTAGTGGATGTGCACTGTTGATGAGTCGTAAAAAAATAGGAAATGGCCGCCCATTGCTTTCTGCAGCCGGTGAATTACTATAATACATTGAACAAAATTTAATAATAATAATAATAATAATATATATATATATATATATATATATATATATATATATATATATATATGTATGTATGTATGTATGTAAATATATATATATATAGTTATTTATTTAAAATATGATTCCATCGCTACATAAGTGTTCTCAAGTTTCAGAACAAGAGCCGAAAACCCACAGAAACTATTAGTCCGTACATCTCGCCACTTTGTCAGCCCACTCTCTCAGTCTGTTTGTCTCTATCTAAAGGATATATACATTTGTATATATAAAGAACAATTTTAGGAAAGTCTATGACAAAATTGATTCTCTCACTAAAGTGATGTTTACACATGCAAAGTAGAGGAAACGACAAAATTTTAAATATGTATTTTGGGGTATATAGTCTAAATAAATGAAAACGGTTGGACTATATAATCACAAATTACTGTGGAAAAAAATCTACTTCGCACGGCACATAACTGACTGACAAAGGTCTTCAAATTCCGAGCAACTTGGACCCGAAGAGTTGATGCTAACGAGATCCTTAACCCATCGCAAGTGACCCCAATTGATTTGAAATCCCGCGAGTTGGTGCGAACGGGTTTGTCACTCATTCGTTGTAGTTAACACCAATTCAAATTCTGAGCAACTTAGGGCCGAAGAGTTGATGCTAACGAGATCCTTAACCCCAATTGCTTTGAAATCCCGCGAGTTGGTGGGAACGAGTTTGTCACCCCATTCGTTGTAGTTAACACCAATTCAAATTCTGCGCAACTTAGGGCCGAAGAATTCGTGCGAATGCGGTTGTCACATCATTCATCGTAAGTGTCCCCAGGTGTGTTCAAATTCGGAGAAACCGTGTCCCGAAATGTTGATGCGAACAAGGTTGTCAATACATTCATCGTTAATGACACCAATGGACTGCAAATTCCGGAGGAAACTTGTCACTCCATTCGTTATAAGTAATCACAATGGTCTTCAAATTCTGAGTACAGATTTTCCAACCGTAGCTTATATGTGGCACAAGGCCGAAAGTATGGGGCATCCAGTGAGGATCCAACTCACTTTTCAGTTGTAACTGATCTAGCAAGACAAGCTTGCTAACCATTACACCACGCCGTGGTGCCCAGTGATTTTCCAAGCGTAGCTTGGATTTGGCACAAGGCCGAAAGTAAGGGGCACCCAGTGAAGATTGAACTCACTACTCAGCCGTAATAGTTCTAGCGAGACAAGCTTGCTAACCATTACACCACCTCGAGGTGCCTCTTCAAATTCTGAGTAACTTCGGCTCGCACAATTGGTGCGAACGAGGTTGTCACTCCATTTCTCCTAAGTGACCCCAAAACTTCACTTTCACCTTCACCTTGGACCCCTGAAGAGATGGTCATAATGGGATCGTCAAATTCTAGGGTCCGAAATTATCGTGTTCGGATAACCCAATCATTGTTGAGGTCAATGTAGTCCATGACTAAATGCAAATGGTGACGATTAAGAAAATGTTCAATCTAGATATGCAACAGCATTGAAGACATTTTGTGCGGCCTTTCTCTCATTTTGTAGCAGTCAATGTTCAATTTAGATATGCAACAGCATTTAACACATATTCTTCCCTTCACGGCAGCTAGATCTGGTTTTCTAGCCTGGAATGTTTAATCGATTTCATTCTCAATAGTTTATATTTTTTTGCTTTTATTTCTATCTTAGTATCGATGGTTACACATATTCGAGGATACCCGTCTCCTAGAGCTATCCAATCCCTATTGCAGACGCTTGCTCAGGAGCATTTGTGTTTATTCAGCAGCACAGATCCCACCTTTGTATTTATACTGCAACTATGCTGAGCAGACCTTAGTTACAGTTTTTGGGAAATAGACTTGTTCAACAATGTGAACAAAGCCAGCACGCTCAAGCCCTTGGCCACAATGACTTATGACATCGTTTTGGCACAGCTATCAATGATTCCGTCTACCCAATTTTACTCACAGGGCTTGGGTTAACCCGTGGTATGGTTTTCAGACCATTTCCAAAGGTGCCGCACGCTGGGATCGAACCCTCTGTTAATATCGGGAAGTCTACTTACTGACAAATCGACCAGAGTGAGAATCGAACCCGGTTCTCATGGTTAGAATACGAATGTGCCAATATATTTGTTGTGGATTCCGGGTTGAAACCCGGTACCAATAAATAACAAACTGAATGAATATATGAAAATAATGTATTAACGTAATAATACAAACTGGTAAAGCAGGTTAGTAGTTCCAGGAATACGGGTTAGTAGCAATATATATATATATATACAGTCTTTGGTATTGAAGTATCGCTGTATGACTTCTTACTGAGTCTACGTGCTCGCTCACTGTGACTCCTACAACCTCACCCTTCACTCTTCCGGTTAACTACAACCTTTTACTCTGTCACTCTGGACTCGACTCGACTCCTCGGTCTTGCTCCGTCGGGTCTTCACGTAGCCGTAGTATATGTATATACTGGGTGAGTCCATTTGTGTAAAAAGTGGAGAACCCCTCAACAATATTTTATTAACTAAATTATATCATCAAGTTTTTTCAAACCTAGACTGACCTCAACAGTGCAGTGGTATTATTATTATTAGTAGTAGTAGTAGTAGTAGTAGTAGTTGAAATAGTAGTGGTAGCATTCGTAACTGTTGTAAAATTATTCTGTTCCAGTATTAATGAAGGAACAAAGCGAAAAGTATAGCGCTTATAAGTTTATAATTTCGGGGCCGTTATTTTGTGTAGAAGGCTTTATTGAAATCAATTTTGTGTAGAAGGCTTTATTGAAATCAACAAATTAATTCGGGAAAATATTACTAGAAAGACAAATTTGGCTTTTAGTAAATATTTTTATTGTCAGTTTTGTCCTTCATCTCTTTATTTTCTAATGGTTTGTCAGACATTGTTACTTTTCCTGTAGCCTCAACCTCATATCCGCATACAAAACTGATAAATATCTTTCGTTAATTTTTCACAACTCCTTCAATTTCCAATACACAGACAAAAGACGCCAATTTATTCACCTGAATACAATGGTCGCCTGCTTTATCTACGATATCCATTGTCAGTTTAAATTGCATTACGTAAATCCTACTTCATTATCTCTAACTAACTACTGATGTAAGAGATTGCATAAACAATTACCCAGGGGACACAGAGATATATATATATATATATATATATATATATATATATATATATATATATATATATATATATATTGATCCTAGCGAGAGGCAACCGAACGTCTAGCGACGTTGTTGAGCTGTGATACAGCGAAACAGTTTGCCTGTGGATGACAATATATGCTCCTGAAAAATTATTTCGGTTAAGCTCTCTGGAGAGAAAGTGGTAGTTTGTAAACAGAGACTATTACAGCTACTAATACAGTACTCCTTGATAAAAACGAATCGAGTTCTTTAAGTCATTGGCATGTATATCTAAAAATATATACGCTTAAATTCCCTTCCTCCTGACGTCAATTCCATCGGATTTTGATCCTAACAAGAGGCAGCCGGACGTCTAGACACACTGATGAAAACAGTGAAACAGTCTGTCTGTGGATGACTATATATATATATATATATATATATATATATATATATATATATATATATATATATATATATATATATATAATAATTTAAGCTCAATTTCTGTATAGAGAACTGTTTTTAGAAATAAAAAGAAAATTACTAAAGAAACTCGGATTATTTACCTAACGTGTTCTTTCCTATTTTTCCACATAATTGCACACACACACACACATATATATATATATATATATATATATATATATATATATATATATATATATATATAAAGACATTTTTTATGTTTAACATTCTTTTTATAGATACAAGTATTTTAGTAAATGCTCTGTTTATAATAAACAGTATTAAATAACATTTACCGGCCTGAATGTCCGAGAAATTTTTATAGAAAATATTCGTTCTTTGACAGGATTCGAACTTGCATCCTATACGGAACCATGAACTTTGTCCATTTCATAATGTATGACGTCATTTGTTTACATTTGATACGGCATGAGCAGTTATGAATGTACGTGAGAGATTCATAGAAGATTGAAGTTTATAAGTAGTAAATTCGACCTTGCCAATCAAACGTTTCTTTGTGGTCGAGCTATTAGGCACGTCAAGTGAAATGACGGTTCCGTATAGGATGCAGGTTCGAATTCTGTCAAAGGACGAATATCTTCTATGAAAATTTCTCGGACATTCAGGCCGGTAAATGTTATTTAATACTGTTTATTATAAACAGATCATTTACTAAAATACTTGTATCCATAAAAAGAATGTTAAACATAAAAAATGTCTTTATATATATTTTAATGTATATCAAACACTTGAAATACCATCGGTAATAATCTTTATTTCATAAAAGCTATAAAAATAGCCTTGAATCTTTCAGACCCGCAAATCAAATATCAACGGAAAAATTACTCCAGGTTAAATTCAAGATCTACAGATATGGCATTGTGCAAATGGGATGAAGAGGAAAAGGGAAGGAAACATTTAAAATTATGAACATGTACTGGTGGCGCGTGGGGTGGAAGAGGAAGAAGACCCGAGAGTTTATATCAAAATAAGAGAATAACTTCATCAGAGAATGAGACATAGATAAAAAGAAGAAATAAATTCTAGAATTTCTACTTTACGTTTGATTTTCATTGGTTAATCAGGTTTCACGTACATTCGACTTGTTATACAAACGTTAGTATAATTTGTGGCGTTCCACATTCAAGGAGAGACGACACGTCCTTTCGAAGTTGCAAGAAATTAACGGATTTCATGACTAACTGAAAAACCGTAAATATTGCTTTATGTATGTAAGTGCATAATAATTCTAGTTTGTCTATGTAGGATTCATAGTGTATATTCGTAAGTATATATCAAGTAGACATTATGTTTTTTTTACGTCCATACTGTTTGTCTTAGATAAACTTACGTTCGATTCTTTTAAAAATGGGTTCAATAAAGGTCGGTGATGTAATATAATGTTTTTGTCGTCTGTTTATAGTTGGCAATATTGCTATTAGTAGACTCTCGAAGTACTTTCTCCCTAAAGAATAATGTTCTTTTTAATTAGGGTAGCATTTGTAAAATCAAAGTTCTTGCCAGTCTTGCTCTTGCGTATTACGTAGAGTTTCAATTGTTGTATAAACGTAAATGGACGGGAAATTGTGGAGATCCATGATCGTCAACGTCCTGACGGGTTATGGCAGATAGAAGGAGAAGGAGCTTGAGTAAATAGATCGTGGAACTGGGATTAGGAGAGATAACAAAAAGACATAAATTATCAACAGCTACAAAACAAAGTTGTGGAGGGCCATCATCGCCTACGTCTTGAAGGGTCACAGCATATAGAAGAAGAAAAAGAAGAAGAAGCTTGTGCAAATGGATGGTTGATTACAAAAAGATATAAAATTAAGACAGGAAATTGTGGAGAACCATGATTGCCAACGTCCTGAAGGGACACGGCACAAGAATTAGAATAATTTTATCTTATTTTTTCAATTATTTCTCCCCAAGCAAGTATTTATGGTTGAGATATGAATGATGCTGAACAAAAGATTGGTGATGTCATAAAATGTCTTTGGAATTGGTAATATTGTAATTTATCTAGCTAGCTATTTATCTAGCTGTTTATTTAGTTATATAGATAGAAAGTTAGATAGATATGAACAGATATATATTTAAGATATATAGTCATATGCGCAAGACTTTCTGGAATTCAACGCTTTCCTTCTCTTAGAGTCGTTGCCAACCAAAGCCTGAGAGCTCATTTTGTCACATGGTTAAAAAAAAAGAAAAATGGTTCCATGCCTTTCCAAGTGTACCAATATATAACTGGATAAATTGAACAATTGGAATTTGAACTTTGCACGTCAACCACCCCCAACACATAATTATATTTCAGTAAATAGAGTCTACCAGTAATGAGGTGCACTCTAATTAGTTCAAACTAATTAATTGTAGGTATTGATTACTAAAACTTTTGCAATGATAAATATTGACATATTTGATTTGAGACCGTCTCTCTCTCTCTCTCTCTCTCTTTCTCTCTCTCTCTTTTCTCTCTCTTTCTCTTTCTCTCTCTCTTTCTCTCTTTCTCTCTCTCTCTTTCTCTCTCTCTCTTTCTCTCTCTCTCTTTCTCTTTCTCTCTCTCTTTCTCTTTTCTCTCTCTTTCTCTCTCTCTCTTTTCTTCCAAAAACATCGATCTCTCTCTTCTCTCTCTCTCTTTCTCTCTCCTCTCTTGTTTCTCTTTTTCCAAAAACATCAGAGTTTAAACTTGTTATTGCTTGTTATTGCTACCTCTATCAGCTGTCTACCTAGTATTATTATTATTATGTTCTAATTATTACTGTTATTATTATGATGATGATGATTATTATTGCTGTTGTTATTATTGTTCTTGTTATTATTATTATGATTATTATTGTTATTCTCGTTGTTATAAGTGTTATTGTTATTATTATTGTTTTTGTTATTTTTATTGTTATTATTGTTACTGTTATTATTACTCTGAGTAGTTGGAGTAGTATCGTTGTTATAATTGTTGCTATTGTTATTATTGTTGTTTTTGTTGTTTTTGTTATTATCATTGTTGTCATTACTATTACTGTTTTGTTATTACTATTGTTGTTATTATTATTGTTGTTGTTATAACTCTCGTTGCTATTATTGTTGTTATTATTGTTTTTATTATTATGCAATTATTTAATTACCTCCCCCTGATTAATAAAATCTCACCGCAGCGAGATTTGGGAATTATCGCACCCTGTACAAGTGGTGCGAGATTTAAAAGATCACTTCGCGGTGACTTTTCATAGCGAAATAACATATTCATTTCGCCCCTGCAAAAGGTGACAACAAATCAACTACAGACAATTCCAGTTGCTTTGAACTTTTCACATTTAATTTTCTCTCTCATCTTTTCTTTTGTAAAATGTCCTGACATTATATTTCTTAATATTTCTGTGTTCAAATTCTATGTTTTATTATTACTTTGGATTTATACGGATCCGCCAAAATTGTTAGCGGTTCAAATGTACCAAGAGCTTGTAACTTCTCATCAAAAGAATATATACATCCACGTCGGGACATAATTATCACCGACATTTAAATTATATTTCCTCCTCCACATTAATATGATAGATAGATATGAACAGATATTAAAACATTCATAATGATAATTATTCGTGGTTGAGATAAGAATGATGATAAACAAAAGCTTCAATCAACGTTGGTGATGTAATATAATATTTTTGACGTGTGTTTATCGTTGGTAATAACGTTATTAGTAATCCCTTGAAGTACTTTAGATCTATAGAATTATGCCTACATTTAATTAGGGTGGTATTTGTAAAATCAATGGTATGGCCAGTTTTGTTTAGAGATAAATAGCTAGCTAGCTATTTATCTAGATATATATTTAGCCATATAGATAGCAAGATAGACAGATATGACAGCTATATATTTAAGATATATAGCCAGACTCGCAAGAGTTATGTAATTCAGTGCTTTCCTTCTCTTAGATTGGTTGCCAGAAAGCTCCTTTTGTCACATGGTTAAGAAAAGGAAAATGGTTTCTTGGCTTTCCACATGTACCAATATATAACGGAGTAAAATGAAGAATCACGAATGCAACGACCTCGAACACAACAGCCTTCTACTATCAGTAAGAACACTACTTAAGTCTTATGAATTATTTTAGAGAACGCAATACTAGATTGGCTGCTAGGTCTCATTATTTTACAGTTGAAATGGTTAGATGTAACAATATGATCTATGCTAATAGTTTCTTGTTTTGCACTTCTTACCTGTGGAACTCTCTTCCGATGTCTTGCTTTCCAGTCAACTTTGATCTTCAAAAATTTAAACGCAATGTCAATCCCTAACTTCTGTTTTCTTAATTACTATTCTTTTAGTATTATCTCTCCTTAAACAGGGTTTCCTTTTTCTCATATTCTTTCACACTCAGTAAACCCTTGTGCCTTAGTGTTATGGTCCGGTTCCTTGTACCACGTTGATAGTCCAAGGTAGAACCAATAAAAATGAACTCGAACACAGGTATGGAATAACACAGATATATTACAAACAGGAATATACACAGAGAAGTAGAAGTGTTAGTATGAACAATCAGGTTTAGTAGAGAGAACAATGTAGTCTCGACCAGTATCACTATTCCAATGTCTTGTAGTAATTGGCTAAACGCGACTCTGTTTCGGACTGCCTCTGACTCGACTACAGACGATATTCAGTCAATCCCCCCCACCACCACGAGGGCGTCATGTGGCACAAAGCCGGTTTAACGTGGGCTCGGCCAAAAATATGCCCATTGAACAGGTTCGGGTTCAGGTTCGGTTTACCTCCCCGAAAGAGAATCCGCCCTTCGGCGTAGCCTCCTTCAGGTTCCTCCTCGCCCGAAGGAAGAGAGTTCAACGGATCAGCCGGTCAAGACTTGAACAACTGACGATATTCAGTCACCCCTCCCCCACCACCACGAGGGTGTCATGTGGCACAAGGCCTTTTTAACGTGGACATTCCCGAGCCATAAGGCTCGGCCAAAAAATAGCCCATTTGAACCCATATAAACGGGTTCAGGGCCGGTTTTACCTCCCCTAAGGAGACTCCGCCCTTCGGCGTAGCCTCTTTCGGGTTCCTCCCGCCCGTAGGAAGAGAGTTTAACCGAACAGTCAGTTCAGAGTTGAACAACTGACGATATTCAGTCACCCCCCCACGAGGGTGTCATGTGGCACAAGGCCTTTTTAACGTGGGAATTCCCGAGCCATTAGGCTCAGCCAAAAAATAGCCCATTTGAACCCGTATAAACGGGTTCAGGGCTGTTTTTACCTCCCGAAGGAGACTCCGCCCTTCGGCGTAGCCTCCTTCGGATTCCTCTCCCGCCCGTAGGAAGAGAGTTTAACCGAACAGTCAGTTCAGAGTTGAACAACTGACGATATTCAGTCACCCCCACGAGGGTGTCATGTGGCACAAGGCCTTTTTAACGTGGGCATTCCCGAGCCATTAGGCTCGGCCAAAAAATAGCCCATTTGAACCCGTATAAACGGGTTCAGGGCCGGTTTTACCTCCCCGAAGGAGACTCCGCCCTTCGGCGTAGCCTCCTTCGGGTTCCTCCCGCCCGTAGGAAGAGAGTTTAACCGTGCAGTCAGTTCAGAGTTGAACGACTGACGATATTCAGTCACCCCCCCCACGAGGGTGTCATGTGGCACAAGGCCTTTTTAACGTGGGAATTCCAGAGCCATTAGGCTCGGCCAAAAAATAGCCCATTTGAACCCGTATAAACGGGTTCTGGGCCGATTTACCTCCCGAAGGAGACTCCGCCCTTCGGCGTAGCCTCCTTCGGGTTCCTCCCGCCCGTAGGAAGAGAGTTGAACCGAACAGTCGCTCAGGAGTTGAACGACTGACAATATTCAGTCACCCCCCGCCACGAGGGTGTCATGTGGCACAAGGCCTTTTAACGTGGGAATTCCCGAGCCATTAGGCTCGGCAAAAAAAATAGCCCATTTGAACCCGTATAAACGGATTCAGGGCCGGTTTAACCTCCCCGAAGGAGACTCCGCCCTTCGGCGTAGCCTCCTTCGGGTTCCTCGCCCGTAGGAAGAGAGTTGAACCGAACAGTCAGTTCAGAGGTGAACGACTGACGATATTCAGACCCCCCCCCCCACGAGGGTGTCATGTGGCACAAGGCCTTTTTAACGTGGGCATTCCGGAGCCATTAGGCTCGGCCAAAAAATAGCCCATTTGAACCCGTATAAACGGGTTCTGGGCCGAGTTTACCTCCCCGAAGGAGACTCCGCCCTTCGGCGTAGCCTCCTTCGGGTTCCCTCGCCCGTAGGAAGAGAGTTGAATGAACAGTCAGTTCAGAGGTGAACGACTGACAATATTCAGTCACCCCCCACGAGGGTGTCATGTGGCACAAGGCCTTTTTAACGTGGGAATTCCCGAGCCATTAGGCTCGGCCAAAAATAGCTCCATTTGAACCCGCATAAACGGGTTCTGGGCCGGTTTAACCTCCCCGAAGGAGACTCCGCCCTTCGGCGTAGCCTCCTTCGGGTTCCTCCCGCCCGTAGGAAGAGAGTTTAACCGAACAGTCGGTTCAGACTTGAACGACTGACTCCTTGCCTACTCCTAGGGCGCAGTATTTATTAAGTATGGAATAGTCCATTATTATTATTATGGCTTTATTGACTTTTGGGGGCTAAATTATTTTAAATAAAATTATCCTGATGTTCCCAAAGTTATGGAATAACAGTAGGTAAAGGTAATAATAGGTAGCACCCAAGGCAATCCATAACTCAAGCCTGTACATCGAGTAACTCTCGTAGGCGACTGGGGGCAGACGATTAATACGCGGATGTTCATTGCTGAAATTGGATTAAGAATTTTTTTAAAGAATTTTTTTCGTTATATCTTTGGATTAACATAAGGTTATTATTTATATTGTATAAAGTTTAATTATTCTATTTTTGAAATCGGAATCACCCCAAGCAAGAGCCAAGCCACTAAAACACAAGAGATTACAGGGTGTGGAAGAATTAGGAACAGAAACATTAACGATAAGCAGAAAGAGAAGTGGGTAACCTGGTGGATTGTATATAGCAATTGAAGTTGCATTTAAATTAACGCAGATTAAAGTGGGCTGGAAAGCCTGTAGCCAGAGTGGAGTTCCACAAGTATGAAGTGCGGGAGAAGAAAATGTTAGCACAGAATTTACGGCTATGCTAACCAGCTTAACTGTAAATTGGTGAGATCTTGACATCAGTCTAGTACTGCGCTCAATTCAAAGTCTAGGTGCTTATTCGAACCATTGCCATGAAAGTATTTATAGAAAAGACATACACGTTTGGTAAGTAACTGGAACCGAGCCCCCAAATCAGGACCAGTAATATTGACGATTCTTTTTTGGGTCTTATCAAGGAGCTCAAGGTAAATAGCAGGGACACTTGACCATATGTAAAAGAATTATTCTAAGCATGGATGAATGAGAAATATATACATATATATATGTGGAAATGTGTGTGTGTATATATATATATATATATATATATATATATATATATATATATATATATTTCAAACACACACACACACACATATATATATATATATATATATATATATACAAACATTTTACACACACACACACATAAAAAGAAAGAACAGTAAGATCTATAATCCTGTGTTCTTATTGATATTTTTTTATTACTGTGTAGCGAAAAAAACATATTTTAAATCACTTAATTTTATATATATATATATATATATATATATATATATATATATATATATATATTTTTTTTTATATATTATTTATTATTATTTATTTTATATATTATCATTTATTATTAAATGTTCCACTCTCCCTGTTACCTATATGTAATGTACACAGGACATACCAGAGGACGACTGTCTGTCTGATGTCTGACTGGCTGGCTTCGGGAAGTGTTAGTTGGCTACCTCTCTTGCAGTAGTGTATTCTCATTGTCTTTTACAATATACCTCTATTTCTTCCATCTACGCCCGTATTACTGTTCCTTACACTTGAGTACAACCTTTCTCTATTTGTAACCTTTTAAACAATACAACACACACATATACATATATATATATATATATATATATATATATATATATATATATATATATATATATATATATATATATATATATATAAGTATTAATAGAAAAGACATAGATAGGCAACCTTACAGTAATGAAAAAGTAACTGGAGCTAAATTGCCAGATCAGGACCAGTAATATTGTGATTCTTCTTTGGATTTTATCAAGGAGATCAAGGTAAATATCAGGGGTACTTGACCATATGTGGAAGCGATATTCTTAGCATGGGCGATTGAGTCACTGCTTTATATTTTTAGCTATCTATCAAAATCAGCCTTTTATATGATGTAACCTTAGTACTTATCTGTTACAAGTATTTCCAAGACTATACACCTTCCTGGAGCCGAGCCACAAGCTTAAACATGCTCTGTTTACTAGCAGTGGCGGGATCCTTTCTGCTCTTGACTATTATAAAAAATCGGACAAATGATTAATGCAAAAAACACGTGGCGCTAGTATGTAAGGGATGCATGGTGAAGGTGCTGTTGTATGAGAATGTTTTTTTTTTCTTCTTAGAAATTTGTTTCCAATATTAGGGTGCGTCTTCCACGCCGCAGTGTAAGCCGAAAAATATGGTAATTATTTTGCAGTATTATCTAAATTTTTTTCTAATTTATGACAAATAAAGTGATTTTTGTGTATTTAGTTATTTTATGGTAGAGAAAGTTATTTTTTTAAAGTGCGTCAATAATTGTAAGACACTTCCTAACATTATATATAGTTATTAATTAATTACTGGATATTACTAACAAGTTTCTTTGATAAAAAAAAAATTCTCTGAAACTGTTATTTACTAGTAATTTAGGTCTCCACATCACCGCCCCTAGTCATCAACCCTAGTTGCTTGTTTGCCAGGCCTGAGTTATTGATCACGATATAACTGTGATATCATGAAAATTCCGAGACATTTATCATTTCTGCTTTGAATCAGTGTCAACAAAACATCTAGACTGCTCATAAGATATCGGACACCGAATAGAACATGATATCTGATGCCAGGCATATGGGACATTTTATTTCTAAAAGTGTGGGCGGGGGGATATTTGATATCGTTCCATCAGTCTAAGATGTCATCTGTGTAACAAGAATGCCTGATAGAAGTCATTACATCTTGCCGTGACTGGCGCTGTGGCAAAAACTAGATATGCAGATGACGCAGTGTTGACAATAGACACTGAAAGGAAACTATAAGAACACTTACGGAAGATAATGAAGGAAAGCAAGAAGAAAGGACAAAATATCAATTGCAGGAAAACGGAATATATAATTGGCAGTAAAGGGAATAGCGAGACATTTTCAATATCATATTTTTTATCAGTCATTATTAATTTTTGACTAGTATTTATTTTCATCTTCCTTTATTATTAGATAAAATATTGTCAACAATTACTCATTTACTTTCATCCTCATTTTTTTAGATGGTGTCTGCATTTTCATAGCGCTGCCTAAAAATCCAGGTGTAAACGAATGTGAACTACAATTAGCTTAATGATCCATGTAATAAACCTCTGAGGAATAGAACACACATCAGAATGAGGCTTGAAATAGGACAAGAACAATGTAAGTTCGTTAAAGACGCTGGGTTAAGTAATGGAATATTTATGTTTAGAATGATATCAGAAAGGGCAATCCAAATGCAAAAGGATGTGTACCCGGGTTTTATAACTTATGCAAAAAAAAAAGGATGTGTACCCGGGTTTTATAGCTTACGCGAAAAAAGGATGTGTACCCAGGTTTTATAGCTTATGCAAAAAAGGATGTACCGGGGTTTTATAGCTTATGCAAAAAAAGGATGTGTACCCGGGTTTTATAGCTTATGCGAAAAAAGGATGTGTACCCAGGTTTTATAGCTTATGCAAAAAAGGATGTGTACCCGGGTTTTATAGCTTATGCAAAAAAGGATGTGTACCTGGGTTTTATAGCTTATGCGAAAAAGGATGTGTACCCGGGTTTTATAGCTTATGCGAAAAAAGGATGTGTACCCGGGTTTTATAGTTTATGCAAAAAACGGATGTGTACCCGAGTTTTATAGCTTATGCAAAAAAAAAGGATGTGTATCCGGGTTTTATAGCTTATGCAAACGAAAAAGGATGTGTACCCGAGTTTTATAGCTTATGCAAAAACGCTTGATAAATTATATCACAAAAATCTGTTGAAACTTCTAGGGAGCCTTGACATATTTGGGATGGGTATTAGAATAACCCAGAACATGTACTGGCAGCAAATCCACATGCATACAGGTAGAAAATGAATTAAGTAAATACACAAAAATTGGGAAGGGTATAAGACAAGATTGTGTCTACACCAGAAATTCAACCAATAGAGTGAAGCAATTCTGAGAGAATGTCTTTTAGACTATGGCCACTAATAATGAGTCCTACCAGGATTCATTATTAGCGGCCATAATCTTAGCAACAAGTGATATGCAGATGACACAGTATTGACAGCAGAAACAGAAAGGAAACCACGAGAAATCTTACAGAAGTTAATGAAGGAAATCAAGAAGAAAGGATTAAACATAAAAAAAACCAGAATGTTTGGTTGTTAGCAAAAGGAACAGCTTGACATGAAAATTACAAATTGGAGATGGCAAAATCAAACAAGTAGAGTTATTTAAATTTTGGAAAGTGTTTTAACAGGGGAGAGTAATCGGATGTCGAAACCAGAAGACACATTGAGGTAGTGACAAAATGTCTTCCAAAGGCTAAACAAAGTATTAAGAACTAGGTAGAAATTTTAGTAGAAACAAAGAAAAGTGTACTGAACCGTTATATGATATCAGTCCTCCTATGTGGAAGTGAAGGATAAAGAGCCCTATCACAGATGAAAACAAGATGTGAAGCAGCAGAAGTGTGGTTCTACAGAAAGATACTGAGAATTCCATGATCTGAGAACATGAATATCAACAAAGTTTTAGAAAAAAAAATGGAAACATAAAAGAAACTCATACTTAACATTAAAAAGAGGCAGCTGAAATTTCTAGGGCACATAATGAGGAAAGAAGGCTTGGAAAATTTGACACTCACAGAACATACTGAGGTCAAGAGAAGCAGAGGAAAGCGAAGATTAACGTACATTTTTTGTAAATGGTTGGCAAAACAGGATCGAGGAGAGATACCGAAAAAACAACATTTATTAAGTGTTTGTTTCTTTAGCGGCTCATCAACTCTTTATGGGTCATTTACTGTTGAAATTTAATTCTCTTGGGACCTTCAGTAATTTCTTTTACAAAGATTCATTGCTGGCAAGGTTTTACTTTTTTTACAAAAAAACATGTATTGCTGGCAAATTTTATTTTTACTATGAAAATTTATTGCTGGTATTTTTACCTCAATTTTTTTTATCCTTTCATAATGATTTGACCCCAGTTTGCGAGATTATTTGCCCATTGCTGGGATCCTAACAGGTGCTACTATGCCGAGTTAGGGTGGACCTAAGAACAGCAGCAATTAAGAGTTGGTACTGCGCTCCTCAAAACCTCCTGATTAGAGGCTATGTTACTAGATGTAGTTATTAAGAGCTACAGAGGACACGGAAAGTGGAGAAAGTTATGATCACCAACTTCCTGATGGGACAATGGAACATAGAATAAAATAAGAACCAGGATCGTCTAATGAGAATTTTCCACATTAACTGATGCATATCCAACGGGGCATTTCAGTGTTCTCTTATTCTTCGTTTGTGTTTATTTTCTTAGATGAGATGGTCAATTGACATGTCAGAATCCCTGTTTATCAATTTTATTCTTGTTTTCCAAAACAGTTTCTGGTCTTCATGGCCAAACCCCGGTTTTCTGGTGTGTGGCTGTTGTAAAACATTCATATCTACTTTTGTCACCAGATTGCTACATTTCTTGATCCTTACAATCCCCCCCGCTAGACGTTTCACTCTTCCAATGTCCTCCGTGTAGCTATGGCTATTCATTTAATTCTGCTATATTTGCATTTGTCTCATAAATTGTTCTGCTTTTACCAATTTTTAATTACTTTCTATGTTGAACTCTTCCGTACATTATTATTATTATTTTATTTCCTTTGATTTCTGGTGGGTACTCATTTCTTTCTGGGTCCCGACCAGGCACCTAAGGTCAGAAATGGTATCACAATATTTTCCACTGATCAATTAAAAACAATAAAACACAAACATATTTTATAGTTATTTTCCAAGCAGAGCTTAGATATGGCACAAGTATGGGGCATCTAGTGAGGATCGAACTCACTTTTCAGTTGTAACTGATCTAGCGAAACAAGCTTGCTAACCATTACACCACGCCGAGGTGCCCATAAGCATATGTTATATAGATAAAGTCTTTCGTAAGGTGTAGGCTGTACTCGTGAGAACAATTTTTTGTATTTCTTTAAGGCATGGGCTGCCAGGAATCCCTTTAATTAGTCTATTAGAATCTTTCCAATCAATCCGTGGGCTCCAACTACAACAGGGATTGTTGATGTCCTCATTTGCCACATTTTTGGGGATTTCTATTTCAAGGTCTTTGCATTTTAATAGCTTTTTGAAGATCTTCAAAGATACATTGAAGTCTGCAGGGACTGCCATATCAATAAGGAGGCAATTGTTTTGTTTGCAGTCTCTAATAACAATGTCTGGGAGAATAACTTTGATTGTTCTGTTTGTATGTATTGTGTAGTCCCATAAAATTGTAACAGGTCCTATCTCCGTAATTGGGTCTTCACGGTGTTCATACCAATTTCTTTCAGTTTCCTTTCCGAAGAAATTGCAGATTTTCAAGTGGCAGATATTAGCCCACTCTGTCATCCCGATTTTTTTTTATATTCAGTGGGTGCCAATAACGTGCACCTGATACAAAATAATCTATTGTTTCTGAATATTTATCACAGATTACCCGGGATTATGACTATTCACAGCTTCCTTTATCTTCGAATAACCATGACCTCTTGAGAATGATAGTAGCGTTGTTTCCACGTTGCCATTGTATTTTTAATACGATCTCCCTCCAGAGTGTGAATAATCATTGCTCTCCACAAATTCCATGTTTGCGATTGCTCTCCACAAATTCCATGTTTGCGAAAAACCGGATAATGGTGCCTCGTTCCTTTAATCACAGTCTGGAATTCACCAGTTTCCTTCTCTTTGACTGGTTCCCAATTCTTTTAATCCGCTATATTTTTTCCTTATCTTCAGGATTTAGGCGATCATGACTCTCCACAGATTTCTTCCTTATCTGTCAATCTTCATTATTTATTAGTGAAGTAGTTTCAGATAGCTTTTATTTTTTGAGAACTTGTCACTTGAGGATGTATGCAATTATGGAACACCATAGATTCCTTTTCTTTATTATCTATCAATTGCCATGACATCTTTAGAAATATAATGGATTGTTTTCCCATTGCTCTCTCCACTGTTTGGAATTCTGTTTTATACTGCTTCAAAACATAGGCGATCGAGGCTCTCCACAGCATCCATTTTTTCATTATCTATGATTTACCATGGCATCTTGGGAAAGATAGTGGACTGGTTTCTCATTGCATTCTCCACATTTTGGAATTCAGTTTTTCTTTTTCTTCAGATTATAGACGATCATGGCTCTCCACAGCTTCTATTCTATTTATTATCTATGAATTGCTATGTCATCTTTGCAAATATAGTGGATTGGTTTCCCAATGCCTTCTCCACAGTTTGGGATTTAATTTTTTTTCCTTGTCTTCAGGATTTAGGCGATCATGGCTCTCCATAGCTTCTATTTTCTTTATTATCTGAGAATTGCTTTGATATCTTTGGAAAGATGGTGGATGGTTTCACATTGCTTTCTACACAGTTTGGAATTTTTCTTCTCTTCGTGTTATAGGCGATCATGGTTCTTCACAGCCTCCATTTTCTTTATTATCAATGAATTGTCATGATTTATTCGGCAAAACAGTGCAGCCATTTCTACATTACCATTATTTTTTTAATTGAATTTACTTTCAGGATGTAGGGTATTATAGTTCCTGACAAATGCCGTCTTTTTATTATCAACAAATTGCTATGATTTATTCTGAAAGATAGTAAATTGGTTTCTTTTGTTTTCTTCATCGTTTGGATTTCAGTGTTTCCTTCTTTTAGATTGCTTGTCAACCAAGTCTAGAGATTCCAGTTTAAACTATTTAACCCGTAGCCATGGGGAGAAGAAATGGGTCCATGCCTTTCCCAAGTGTATTTATGTGAAAGTGAAAACAACAAATTAACGTAGAATTTGAACCCGGCTCTCCGGCTCCGTACTGATATCCATTACATCACCCACCCACGCATTTAATGACGATAAAATCTTTCTATTTTAGATTAACGATCTGCCTAAGAGGCGACTCCGATAATTAGAGGGTGTATATGCAGATGATACAATAGTTTACAGGTGCCCCTCTAAAAATATAGAAGACCAGAACCTAGCAGCTTATCTCTCTTCTGGCATAACCCAGATGGCTCAACGGAGAAAAGGACTGGCTTGTAAAATTCTTTAGGACAAAACCAAACTAGCAACGTCTTACCAAGAGTGAGCAGAACCCAAACATTCACCTAACATGATAGATAGGTATTTTCTTAAGGAGGCTCTTTGACCTGAACGACTATTGGGATGCAAGTTCTCCCCAGAAGTCGAGCTCATATATCCGATTTAATGCTAAAGATGCTGGCAAAATGGTCTGTTCAATGTATCGGTTCCATAAGTATCTGATCCCTAACCCCTGCTATGCTGTCTATTTACAAGAGTCGGATCAGATCAAAAATGGAGCGTCTTGGATATGACGATAAACTACATCCGCGTCCTGGGTAAGACGATAAAGTACTTCCTACAGCAAGGCCTCAGATCAGGAGGTTTTGATGAGCGTGGAACCAACTCTTAATTGATGGTGTTCCCAGGTCCACGCTGACTCGGGGTGGTAGCACTTGTTAGGGTTCCAGCTAGGGGTAAAAGAGTTAACACCCAAACTGGGGCCAAAACACTATGAAAGTATAAAAATAGGTTTTAAACCCAGCAATACATTTTTGTAAAAATATTACCAGCAATGAATTTTTAAAAAACAAAGAATTACAAGCATTTTTGAGTAAAAAAAATATTAACAGCAATACATTTTAAAAAATATTACCAGCAATAATTTTTTGGGAAAAAATATTACCAGTAATACATTTTAAAAAAAATATTACCAGCAATACAATTTTGGAAAAAAAAATATTACCAGAATTTTTTAAAATATATTACCAGCAAAAATTTTTGTAAAAAATAGTGGCAACAATATATTTTAAAAAAAAATTACCAGCAATGCATTAAAAAAATATTACCAGCAATACATTTTCGGAAAAAAATATTACCAGCAATAAAACACTTGTCGGCATTAAATAACCCATTGAGGTTAATATGCCGTAAAACAAAACAAACCAAAAATGGACTGTTGCTGTCATATCTGTATTTGATTCTTCCCTGTCTTCAGTTGCTCAACTTAATGGAGTTCAAAAGCATCTATTCATGCCTTTTCCACAATACAACCTCTTTTCCACAAACTAAAACTTATAAGCCATTTTATCGCTATTTGTATAATATGTGTTCAGACGAGCTACTTTCCTTAGTCTCACTACCCCTGACCTACACAACTGAGAACCGCCATGATACACACACACACACACACACACACACACGATAGTAAATCATTCTAATTTCCATCCTTATTCCAGTAGTAAGAAGTAAGTTCCATTCAGTCATGTGCCCAAGGACTGTTGCTTTGTGGCACAGACTCCCAGCAGGATGTTTTTACAACCACTTCAATTTTGACCTCTTCAAACCTAAGGTTAACCGTTATGCTTCCTGCAAATTCGCATGGACTTCATTTCTTCCTCTTTCTTATGCAACACTATAGAGTAACCTTCTACCTTGAGTGGCTCTTGGACCTTGTATTGGGTGACCATTTACATAAAAACAATTATCAGTATTAAAATCTCATTAGGACGATGATAATGATTACAATGAGAGAGAATGAGAAGAAAGTTAACAAATAGCAAGAATTTCAAATTATTTTCTTCGAAGCTGGTTTTTATTTTTTTTAATGGAAGCGATATGTGAGGATATTAATTAGAATTTTCATTGAGAAACTCTTGTTTTTCTTCCCTTTTTTTTTTTTTTTTTTTTTTTTTTCGCGTGCAGAATCCATTTTTTCAGATTTGTCTTCTGTCGGCGCCTCTGCCATGAATTCTTAATCCGCGCCCGATGACACGGACATTTCTACTCAAAAAAAAAAAAAAAAAAAAGAAAATGTCAGTTTGCCTAATTGCAAATTCTTTCAACGCAGGTTATGTTTGCCACACTAAAATGTGAACTTGTACTTTTCTGGTTGCATGTTCATGTCATAAAATATCCGATCACAAATGCTGAATACTTTCAGCAACGGATAATATGAGATTAAACATTTATTTGGTCATCTTGTTAGTAAAAGATAAGAGAAAATGGGCCAAACAGTTTATAGGAATAGTGAAAAATGCCTTTCAGAAACAAAGAAAGTACTAGATCTAAGAAAATTCCATCGGAAACAAAGAAAAAAATGCGTAACTGTTATAAAATATCTATCTATATCCTTGTGCAAATTAATTGAAACTAGACAAATAATTCCGTTATTATTTAATTTTTTCGTATTTTCCCAATGAAACATGATCCAGTTCACATGTTAGTATTTCGTATGTCCATTCCACGGAGCCGTTCCTTCCAAATTGACCACAGATTCTCGATTGTATTTAAATCAGGAGAGATTCCATGTCAGTCGATAGTACTTTGATTTGATCAGTGGTAAGGCTTGCCTGCGTGTTCGTAACCTTCCTTGGAGTAACGTCCATCGCAGACAATGGCCGTAGGACAACTAATCAACAGTCGAGACAAAATCTGATACAATCACGGATCACGCAATATTTTTCACGGCCAAACAGATTTCATCATACAACCCAAAAATAGATTCATATAACTGCACATTAATGAAAATGAATTAATGAACTAATCTGAGGAAAAAATAGTAATCGGTTACACCCTATCGCTCCGGTGGGTCTAAAACTGAACGTATGGTGAAAGAAAGGAAACTAAAGCGGTTGTTTCAATTCATTTTCATAAGGGTGTAGATAGATAACTTGAAGAAGACAGACATACTGTCGAAATATTGTTAAACATTGTCAGAATTTCGTTTCCTTTCTTAAATCGTGTTTTTTAAATGTTGAAAACTATTGGAATTACATCAATCAGTTTTTGTTTAATAATAATAATAATAATACATTCTTACTGATATGGCACTTCCTACAGGCTATAATGTATATTCAAAACACTATCAGAATACATTGTGTTGGTGCAGCGTTACAATTTTCGTACTCTTCCTTGGAGTAACGTCCATCGCAGACAATGGCCATAGGACAACTAATCGACAGTGGAGACAATAGTGCCTGGGTGTGATGAAAATTCGATGCAATCACAGATGAAGAAATATTTTTCAAGGCCAAACAAATTTCACCATACACTCAGAAAAT
Source organism: Acanthosepion pharaonis (assembly GCA_903632075.3). NCBI lineage: Eukaryota > Metazoa > Mollusca > Cephalopoda > Sepiida > Sepiidae > Acanthosepion > Acanthosepion pharaonis. The sequence continues at coordinate 246,860 of CAHIKZ030000629.1, forward strand.
AGAATCATACTATTGCACACCGCTGCAAATGGTCTAATCCTTGGAAGAAATAGAAATGACTGAAAAGAAAATTTTTGTTAATTTTTATTGGATTTATATATTATGGGAACATTTGCTTTTCGGGATTTAGTATGTGAAGAAATTATCCAAATATTTGTTCGTTCGTTCCGAGCACTTTCATAAACCTATTAGCCATTTTCAACCATTTTGAGTGCGTTATTGCAAATAGTACACTAGTTCTTTATAGCTAGATACATTGTTAATTCGCGAATACGGTCATTAATTCGCGAATACGGTCATTGCATTATTTTTTTTTTTTAAATATGTGAATAGCCATAAGCGAACATGTATCAGCTTAGTTGTAATCTACGCAAACTCTAAAATACTTTTTAATCAAACCTCTGATATTGAACCATAACAGCGATTTTGGCTTCATCATTGAATCTCATTGCCCTTATCCAGTTAGTCCGTTACTGCAATACTCAAGCTGTATCTTGGAATAATTTTGTTCCTCTGTTTCTTTCGTCTTGTCGCAATTAATCCATCATTATTTCCTTGATTTATAGCACACATGGCCGGTCATTTATCGTTGGCGTGTCTGCACCTGCAAATATCTGTCATCTCCATAATAACAATTTGGCGTTTTTAGACGCCGTAGATGGCTCACTGGGCATGTCCTTCAAGTGAAACACACAGGGCCGACTGTTCGACATGTAATTAAGGCTACACACGCTTATCTCTCAGTTGCGTCTCTTGTCTTTGGGCAGAGTGCGATCAGGGGCGGCTCCGTCAACAGAGTAGTAACTGTGGAAAATTATACTGAGAGGTGCCCAGCTCTCGCGAGCAGCTGCCCGAGGACGCTCCCTCTCATTTCACCAGAAAGAGGGATCGGTGCTCGCACCGAGGATAGGTTGCAGAGGCTGTGGGCAATTATTGTCCGTAGCCTGGGTGTACACGGCCGAGTCCCCACCTTAAAAACTGACCTTGTGTCACAAATCGTCTTAGTGGGGTGTAAATACAAAGGCTACACACGATGTTCGGCGGTGAAGTGAAAGTAGTATAAGGATTAGCGTTTCAAACCATGAAATCGACGGGCCGATTTCGAATTTCAGTTTCATATCCTAAAATTGACTTTCTCACTATTTGCTTTACAAAAGGTAAGTATATACTGAATTCAAAATCAGACGGGGCCCTAGTTGAGCATAGTTTTGAACTGCAACTAAGATCCGCTTAGCATGATGTGTTATAGAATAAGTTTTGAATATTGTTGTCACATCTTGCACACCTGCTATATATTTAGAGATTCTTGATAAAATCCAAATCTGCAATGCTATTGGTCCTGACCTGGCATCTCGGCTTCAGTCAGTATAACTTTCATGATAATTGTTTTGATGAACTTTCCTCTACGGTACCTAAACTTAAGCGCAGTATAGATTAACTCCTCGGTCTCATCATTTTCCAAATTAAATGGCTATATGTAACCGTAAGTTCTATGTTAACAGTTCCTTCCCTCGCACTTCTTGCTTGTGGAACTCTCTTCGGTTTTCTTGCTTTGTTCTTCAAAAGTGTAAATGCAATGACAATCGTTATCTTCTGTCTTACTAATACCTGTTCTTTTATTGTCCTTTCGCTTTTAAATTAAATTTTTCCTCATATTTTCTAACACTAACAGCGGCTTTCTTGTCTTGTTTCAGGTAAAACGAATTAAAAGAAAGAAGAAAGATATGAACAGTTATTAATACCTTTTACTTAACTAAATATTAACCCAATACAAAGTTCAAGAGCTACTTAATATAGAAGGTTGCAGTGTGAAATTTTCGTATTGATGTAAGGGAATCTAGTCTGTGCAGGTTATGAGGAAAGGTATTGGGATGAAATCATGCTTTTTAAAAAAAAGTCTAAGTTTACCTCATTGGGTGTTGTAGAAACACGAATGGGCCTGAGTTTGCTCAGAAACTCGCTGTCTTCCTGAAAACGAGAAGTAACATTAAATGAGTTTTTAAAAAAATCCAATCTTTGCCTCATTGGGTGTTGAAGGTTGGAAGTGACACTGAATCGCCATGTTTCCTAATTTCCACTCAGCTCCGTGACAATATCTCGTGAAAGGAAACGCAGTGTGGTAGAATATTTGAGTGAACGAAATTCCGGAGAGACAAACTCATTTTACTGTTATTTTATGACGGGGCCAAATTCGAATTTCGGCAGTCACAGCTTCTGTTATGAATCTGAAAAAGGCACAGAACAATATTCACCTTTGCAATGAGAAAATTCTAGATGTCTTGCAAAATGCATACATATCAGACGAGAGAGTGTCCTTTAATGTGATGGTTACTTCTATAACTATTGTAGGTCTCTACGAGAAAATGTTACATGAAATAATGATGGTGAAATAGTACATGCACAAAATTGATCTGCAATACAAGATGACATTTACTTCCGGGTCAGATATAATTTTAAGTAATTGACCTGCAGGTCGCCTTTATACCGGCTGTGATATCGGATGCAAAGTGTCAAATAGTTTTCTCTGGAGAGATTTCAGAATAAAATGCCGCACAAAATGGAATGTTTCATCTGTGGAATATATATCTCCTTTGCTTGTAATGAAGAATTATTGTCCTCTTGAAGAATGTGATCTTTTTGTCTTGTTTTCGCACGTCCGCACGTCGGAAGCGACACTCTCGACTGAGAAAAACACTGGTGTTATATAGCTCTCCCTGATCCAGACCCACGTTGACTATTGATTAATACTTGCCCAGTATCGTTCATATGCACCTTAGTAGAAGGTCTTCTCTCAACAGCCCATTGAAGGGGACGCAACTCTTGCTGCTTACAGCGCCACATACTACAACTCGGAATGTTTTATCGAACCGATCTGATTCTCTGTTACAAAGAAATTTTAGAACTTCATAATCTTTTTGTGAAGTTGCAATCGCTTTAAAATCGATGACTGAACTTATATCAGTTGCATAAATATTCCTGGAGAGTGTGTCTGCTAGAATGTTTGTGGAGTGTTTGATGTGTCGGATATCATTTGTGAAATGGCTGATGAGATCGAAGTTCCTTAGTCGTCGATAAGAATAGTTATCTGATTTTGCCTTGATTGCTCCGATTAAATGGGTTATCTTTGAGTAGATGAAAAAACCTACCTTCCAAGAAATATCGGATGTGTTGGATGGCATATTATACTGCCATTAACTCTCGCCCAAAAGTGTTGTATCGAGTAGCGGTTTTTAATATCTTTTTTTAGTAGAAAGACAAAGATAACCAATCATCTTATTCACGTTGTTGAAAAACTGATCCAATGGCGAAACTCGAGGCATCTTTTTCCAAGGAAAAATCAGCTTCATCATTAGGAAAAGTGAGTTTAGGAACTTTTCCTTTGCCAAATTAAAGGCTGACAATTCTTTTTTTTTAAGATCTATATCACGTTTTCTTTTTCTTTTATCCTTGAAGAACATCTGTCAATGGGGAAACTTTTTCAACTAAGTTGGGGATAAATTTCCGATAAAAATTCAGCATGCTAAGGAATTGACATATTTTGTTTAATTCCAGGAACCGAGAAACTGCGAATAGATTCGGTTCTTTCAGGTAAAAATTTGATAGCATTTTTATCAATTTTATAACCTAAAAAGGTCTGCTGCAGACAATCCAAATTTACATTTAATCAGTTTCACCATATTTTCGAAATCTTTAAAAACATCTTATAAATACCGTTTAAGGTCTGTTGGTGAAGCACGTCATCGATATAGCAGAGAACTGAATGGAATCCTTGAAGAACTTACTTCATGAATCCTTGAAGAACTTACTCCATGAATCTTTGAAATAATTGGGCTGCATTTTTTAGTCCAAACGGTAAATGGGAAAAAATGATAAATCCCAGATGGCGTTCTAATCTTCTTTATGTCAGAGCCCCATAATATTATCTGATGATAGGCTCGGATGAGGTCAAGTTTGACTGGTAAAATGTTGAATATTAGCAATGAAGCATCTATCCATGAGGATGACTTCTGTTATGGTATCATGTGTAGAGGTGAAGACGATTCGCCTTTCAAAAAACGAGGTTTACCTAAGTGTTGGGATTCCTGTTTAGCAATCTTGAGTTTATCAAGTGAAAGTCGACGAGGTAGACAGGTAGACCAGTTGTTTAAATGCGGTGTGTTATGTCATGTTTTATTACAGCTGTGTTGAATTTTGGTTCGCTTATGTCTTGATAATTTGATAATATTCCCAAAATTTCTGAATGTTCTTAACTGCTGAAGACTTTAGGTATCCAATAGATTTGACGTCAGCCTTTGTGTCAATCAATTATTGTCTTTTAATATCAATTAAGAATCCATAATTGTGTAAATAGTCCGGATCCAGTATTAATGTAGTGATGTTGGCAACGCTCAAAATCCATGGGAAACCGCGCCCATACGTGTGGATAAGAGAAACATTTACCGCCTGTAATGTGAGTTTTTACAAGTTTCTTTAATTTATCTGACTGGGAAGCTGGGATTAGCGATGCGATGTGCTCCACTATGGATCAGAAAACGTGTTTCTGAGTTTCTGTCGATTACGTCGAACTGTTGACTTGATTTTGAAATGCCAACTTGTCCCGTCCGAGAATATTGTTGGCTTAGACTGGGACTTGTAATTACAAGGAGCTGTGTTTTATTTATTTATTTATTTATTTATTTACTACTGTCACTGAATCTCTTGCGGTAGTAACAGATATCGCTCTTACATCTTATATCTTATCAACCCCAGTGTGGACTGAGTTCGTGTCAGAAATAGAAATTTAAATGTTAAACCAAATATTACATAATTTATCCATTTCAATGTTTCGGTCCCAACGACAGGGGTCTGGAGAGGTTGGAAGGTATTTATCCTAAAAGGAAGAAGTTTTATAAAATTAAATCCAAATATTAACATTATGACATTAATTTAGGGTAATATGAAGAATGAAATATTAATTTAAAATTAAAAGAGAAATTCACAATTAAATTTCTATTTTTGAAACGAACTCAGGTTGATAAGACAGACGACCGATATTTTCGTCTGCCGAAATAGGCTATTCCCCATATGAGGTAATTTTGGATTTTATTGTTTATTAATTATTTGTTTATTAATACTAGGATCCACTTGGATTATATACCAACAGATTTCTTACCTTTAATATATATATATATATATATATATAAATATATATATATTTATATAATTTATTTATTATAATTTTATCATATAGACAGAACCATTTTACTCACTACAAAGATGCAACTTGGTTTCAGTGCATTTCAACTGAAGTTCGACGGGTGGGAATCGAAAATGGTTATAATTATCGAAAATGGTTAATAATTATCGCTCTACTATCGGTATCGAGCCCTCTTTTAGATTAATGCTGTGAACGTTGGAATTTATATATTACTTTCGTCCTCATCGCATCGGATATATATATATATATATATATATATATATATATATATATATATTCCGGGTGTAAAAGCAAAATTGTTCAATTGCTTGATTAAAGTATGAACTATTGTATCTTAGAAATGATTAAAAATATCTTACTGGAATTCTCCGAGGTTCTTAAACACTATTGGACTCTACTTTGAGCAATAAGAATGTATAATTACTCTCCAAGCTTAGAAGAAGAATCGTGATGAAATCGATCATAAACGAAAATGACATCTTCATCATTAATTAATCATAGCTAACGATGGGAAGCTCATGAAGGGTTGAAATAAGGTTCAAATATATATATATATATATATATATATTATTCCAGGAAAATTTTCCAATTTATGCAAGATGATCTTCCCCCTATCTAACCTAACTTTCTGTCTTAGAGTAACAAGGTGTCTTTCAGGTTTCACGTACGATTTTATTGTCAAGTCTTTTTTCATTGCTATCACAGCTGAAGCTCCTCTCTCACGTGTCAAACGTCTTATGGATTGAGTTGGATCTTTTCTAATTGACTTCTTCAGCCCTAAGTTGAAATGATGATCCTTTTTCCAGCTGTGACCTCCTAAACCAACTTTCTTCTCTACTGTTCCCTGTTCTTCACCGTACATTTGATGGTTCTTGAATGGACATTAAAGATGGAAGCCAGAGTATGAATGTTGGTACCATTACCGAAGGCCTAAATGATCTTTTTCCTCTCACCATTTTTAAATTGGGAAAACATAGTTGGGCTGACACGAATCAATTTTAATCTGCTCTCTTTTTTTTTTTAGATAATGAACATTTTGTGGGATAGACAAAATGAATTATTTAATTATGATTATCTCAAATAATTTCTATCACTTGTATATCCTTGCTTGAACCGGCTTCTAATGCTCCAGTTAAAGTGGCTTGGGGATAGTAGTCGTGGCTCGTGGGGGTGGGGCACGGTCCTATGGGTAAGGGAAACTTGGATGAGTTTCATCACGGAATTTGTGGTCGAGATGCGCTATATCGAGTCTAATTTGTTATTTTTCGTCACCGAGGCCCGTTGCCTCTAATCGTAAAGATCTGGGTTTCAATTCTTGGTAGTGAATACGCATTGCCGATGAGTCCCAAATATAGGACGAAACGGCCGTCCAGTGCTCTCTGCATTCCGTTGAAATTTATTCTAGACTCGATGTATTACTTATATATATATATATATATATATATGTGTGTGTGTGTGTGTGTGTGTGTGTGTGTGTGTACATTATAGTAACATGGTTTTCTTTTAATTTTATCTTTGTGTTTCAATTTAAGTTTGTTTTCTGGTTTCATCCTCCCAACACATCATTTAACAAATCATGAAATTTTCACAAATGCGAATTTTATGGACAATGAAATGAAATTTTTACATCATGAGATGTTCTGTAGGTCCCCTGCGAATATGTGATATTATGGTATATGCAGAATTGAGTGGTTATAGATGACTTCTTGTGGTGAATGGGAAAATTGCAATGGGTCGTAAATCTGATCAACTAGGATTAAGATAGCTAATAAAAACCAGCTTCTCTCCATTTCTCCTTTCGGCCTTGTGCCACATTGTTTTTTTATTTTTAGAATATATATATATATATATTAAAACATTTTTATATTTATACATTCTTTTTATAGATACAAATATTTAAGTAAATGCTCTGTCTATAACAAACAGTATTAAATAACATTTACCGGCCTGAATGTCCGAGAAATTTTCATAGAAAATATTCGTCCTCCGACAGGAATCGAACCTGTATCATATACGTAACCGTCATATAGCCTGATGTGCCTTAACCGTTTCGAACGCAGAGGATCGTTCGGTTAGCAAGGTCGAGTTTACTATCTATAAACTACAATCTTCCATGATTCTGTCACGTACATTCATATCTGCTCATGAATATATATATATATATATATATATATATATATATATGATATGGGATCTTACCCATAATAATAATAATAATGGACTATTCAATACATAACAAATACTGCGCCTCAGGAGTAGTCAAGGAGTCAGTAGTCTTGACTGGCTGATCGGTTGAATTCTCTGCCTTCGGGCGGGGAGGAACCCGAACGAGGCTACGCCGAGGGGAGGATTCTCTTTCGGGGAGGTAAACCGACCCTGAACCCGTTTATACGGGTTCAATGGGCATATTTTTGTCCCAGCCCACGGGCTTGGAGATCCCATGTTAAAAAAGCCTTGTGCCACATGACGCCCTCGTGGGGGGGTGACTGAATATCGTCAGTAGTTCAAGTCGAGTCAGTAGTTGAAGTCGAGTCAAGAGTCGAGTTAGAGGCAGTCCGAAACAGAGTCGCGTTCAGACAATTACTGCAAGACATTGGAATAGTGATACTGGTCGAGACTACATTGTTCTCTCTACTAAACCTGATTGTTCATACTAACACTTCTACTTCTCTGTATATATTCCTGTTTGTAATATATCTGTGTTATTCCATACCTGTGTTCGAGTTCTTCTTGATTGGTTCTACCTTGGACCATCACCGTCGTACAAGGAATCGGACCATAACTAGTCTTACTGGACATAAATAATATATATATATATATATATATATATATATATATATATATATATATATATATATACACAAACACATCTTGGGTAAAATCACCGTCTGATACGCCGACTTTAACAGGGAATTTAGAACTTTTCCATACTGTGAGGTTCACTGTAGCCGAGTTGATAAGCACTCCTGATCCAACGGTGGTTTCTCCTGCAAGTTAGATCCCAGCCAGAGAGCGCATTTTTCTCTATTAATATTTCTCGAATGCATAGACCCGCGGGCCCCATGCAGCCCGTTTGGCTTTCTCAAATGGCACGCTTAATTTTATAAACAAAATTGCGTTTTTTTTCTTTTTCACTTGTTCCCTCACACGCTCTCTCATACATAACCACGTACATAATGTTTAAATACAAGGTTTATTGAATTTTGTAAACTTTCGGGGAAACAAACGTTGTCAGTATTTTAAACCATCGGCGATTTTTACTAAGATCATACGTGTAAACATTTTTTTTTACTTTTGAAACGAGAAACGTTAATGAGAATTTTTCTTTAAAGAAATGTTTTCATTTTCAAATCAATAAATTAGAAATAGATCCCACATAGCGACATCAGTTAATCACATTGTCATCAGAGTCTATATTATACCAAGAGTTCAATTTCTTAATTGTAATTTTTAAGTTTGCTACCATTTCTAAAGTGTATGCTTACGCATATGGTTTTTTGTAGCGGAAGTAACTGAGGTACCTACTACGAAAAAAAAGCTTAAATCTTTTAGTAGTGAGGCGCGCCTTTTGATGAGCCATAGATCACGTGGCCCACTGTTCGAAAAAGGTCTAATTGTTGTCTATGCCTGACGTAAACCGACAGATGTTTACCTTGTAACTCGCTGACAGAAATCTGTAGATGCTCAGTTTTCCTGTTTTGACAGGTTTAAACAGTTTTAATGCATTAATCCAGTAATATAAGTTGGTTCTAAAATCGGACATTATTTTCCGAACAATCTAATACAATGATGTATTTTTCCGTGATACCCACGTCGCTAACGAATGTGACACAAGGTCAGTGAAAAGTGCGTTTAATGGCAATAACGTAGAAAAAATTGCTGAAGGACAATCGGTATTTCCCCTTTTGAAAACGCCTCAAGCACCCACCGGATACTGAAGCCAACCTCCTCCCGAAGGAGTGGTACTGACTTGGGAGGGGGGGGGGTAGTCACAACGTAATAAAATTGAAGTATTCAAATTATGACTGTTGGTGTCTACTAAAATCTCAAGTAAAGTGATTCTATTATTCATTTTGGGGGGTCACGAAAAAAAAAACTGAATGATTTAAAATTAAAAAAGAAACCTGTTTTGTTCACTTTCGCATTTTTGTACATGGGAAAAGAACTCCAACTATGGGTTAAATAGTAGAGTAGACTGTGATCACTAGCTTTGTGTGGCAACCAGTCTAGATGAAGTAAATCATATTCAAAACCGTACAGAAGCCAATGGCAAATCGTTCTATCTTTCCCAAGAGGTCATGGAGATTCCCAGATGACAAAAAATCGGCATGTGTTGCGATAACAAAATAGATAATTCGCATGTAAATAATTACTCCTCATCTGAAATTCAAACAGAAAATATGTGCTTATTGAATAATTGAGTTTGGTGTGTGCCGACTGAAGCGAGACATTAAGTAACCTTTGTCTTGTGGATCATTTCACGCATCAGTAGGGAAATCGATCCAGCAGTAATTGCCGTATTAAAAAGATAAGTCAGTGAATATCATCGACTTCATTTATGTTCATAGATTGATAGATATGAACAGCTATAGACAGATAGCTAGATAGAGAGACATTTACAGAGATAGATAGATAGATAGATAGATAGATAGATAGATAGATATGTACATTGACAGATAGATATAAACAGCCATAGATAGATAGATAGATAGATAGATAGATAGATAGATCGGTCGCTATTGCAGAATATTTCAATGGGACTTCTACTAAATACTTGTTTAAAATGTTATAACTGATGCGTCATGTTTTGTAAGAGAAACCAAAACTCACTATCCCCGATTTGTGTACCTTTATATGTTTGTAAAATCCTCTTTGAGCAGGCTGTATAGATATCAGTAACCGATGTTTCTTACGCATAGAGAGTGCTTGGTAACAAAAGTGAAAGTGAAAGTACTGCAAAGCAGAAAAACAATGACAGTAGGCGCGCGAAAGGTGCATGTCATGCAAACATTTTGCGTCATGTCTCTTTGATATGCTAATCTATGTAAGCAAAGGACTCTGAACACTTGTGGCCGCTTTTGCAGCAATATGCGAATAGATACCGTGCTTTCGGTCGAGGATTGACGTCAATAGCGGATGACAGTTGATCATGGCATCCTGGGAATGGCGCTAAAAAGGTCAAGTGACGTCTGGTCGTAAGTGAGAAGAGATTCTATGGGAAATGAACATCGCTTGTTGAGCAGAAAGAGCGAAGATGATTGCTCAGGCGAATGAGAATAACGAGAAAGGAGATGAAAACGTGATTGGGGATAGGAATGAAGAAGAGGTAATTAGACGGTGGAAGCAATCATCATGAAGAAATTGAGCAGTGAAAAAGAAAAAGAAGATGAGAAGAAAGCAGGAGAAATGGAGTTAGGTGAAGAAAACGAAGAAGAAAAGGGAGAAACAAGAGGAAGTAAAGTAAAGAAAGAAAGAAAGAAAGAAAGAAAGAAAGAAAGAGTAAATTGAAGATGAAGTAGTGCATAGAAAAAAAAGAAAGCAAGCAAGAAAAAAAAACGTAAAAACATGAAGCCGAGCAGTAGAAGAAAAAAAGAAAGAATGAAAAAAGAAATATTAAAAAGAACGTGAAGTCGAGCAAAGAAAGAAAGAAAGAAAGAAAGAAAGAAAGAAAGAAAGAAAGAGTAAAAATAAAATGACGGAGTGCACAGAAAGAAAGAAAGAAACAAACAAACAAGTAAAGAAAGAAAGAGTAAATCGAAGATGAAGTAGTGCATAGAAAAAAAAAGAAAGCAAGAAAAAAAGAAAGTGTAAAAAAAATGAAGCCAAACATTGGAAAAAAAAGAAAGAATGAAAAAAGAAATATTAAAAAAAACGTGAAGCCGAGCAGAGAAAGAAAGAAAGAAAGAGTAAAAGAAATATGAAAAAGATCATAGAAAGAACGAAAGAAAAAAAGAAACGGCAAAAAGAAGCTGACGTAGAGCATAGAAAGAAAGAAAGGATAAGAAAGATTTAAAGAACATGAATTAGAGCATAGAAATAAATGAAGAAAGAAAGAAAAAAAGAAGAGTAAAAACAGAAATGAAGTAGAGCATAGAAAGAAAAAGAGTAAAAAGAAGATGAAGTAAAGCAAAGAAAGAAAGAAAGCAACAAAAAAGTAAGAGTAAAAAAGATGAAGAAGAGCAAAGATACAAAGAAAGCAACAAAAATGACAGAGTAAAAAAAAGTGAAGTAGAGAAAAAAAGAAAGAAAAAAAGAAAGTAAAAAAAAGAGGTAGTTGATAATTAAAAGAAGAATAGCGAGAAAAAAGAAAAAGAAAAAGAAACATAAGATGGCATATAGGTTATAAAAGAAGAGAAAGAAAATTTGAAAAAAAAGTTGAAGAAGATGGAATAAAATGGAAAGAAGTTAAAATATGGAAAAAGAAGAATGAGCTTCTATAAAGGGATGGCAGATCAGGGTTTTAGGGAAAATAGCAAAAACTTAGAATTCATTAAGCGTCATAAAAGACAGGGAATAGTGGAAAGTCATGATTGCCAGGGACACGGAACGTAGAATAAAAGAATGCGCATGCGTATATGGATGACGGAACAAGGTTTAAGGGAGATAATAAAAAGAGAGAATATCTTAAGAGGCTCTCCACAACTTTCTGTTCTTTGTAATAGAAAGTTGTGGAGAGCCATGATCGCCAAAATTCCTGCAGGCGCCACAGCATTTAGAAGAAGAATGAGCGTGCGTATATGGATGGCGGAACAAGGTTCAAGAGAGATAATAAAAAGACAAAAAAAAACAGAAAAAAAATCATAAAGAGATAGGACACGTAGAAGAAGAAAAATGGTCCATACGATGCCAATGCGAAATATCCCACAATACATTGGGACCTATGAATGAAGTTTCTCCTCGAGTACGCCTAGAAATAATACACGATCACTCACCACCGTCAGTAGTCGGGAATCTGAGAGTGAAGCTCGCACAAGCTGACAAACGCTTGGAAAGCAATCTCTCTTAAATCAAATTTGCGCAAACTTGTCATGATTGGCTGTAGAGGTGAACATACAGCGGTACCAAAAGGTAACTGGCAGGGAAGGTTGGAATAATATATCAAGCAGCAGGTTAAGTTCTCCCTTTTTTTGATTGACGCACTCAGGACTATTTCCAGGTGTATTTTGGCCACGTACAGCCCCTTGGGGATATGCGACATCATTGGGAGTACACCGGTGTCAGCAATGGTTGGAACAGTTTATCTGTCTCTAACCTGCGGGTAGTTGCTGAAATATAATCAACCGGCTGAAAGATCAGAATCAAGGAGGGTATAAAATATAATAATAATAATAATAATAATAATAATACATCCAATCTGTGGTTGACTGGTGCAGGAAATGGCTTCTAAACTTTAATGCCTCCAAAACAAAACAAATCACATTTACCCACCATAGAGAAACCACCCTGCCTCCTATGAGAGTGGCTGATGCTCAACTCCACGTGAGCGCCTTTCTGTCCCTTCTTGGTCTCACATTTTCCATTGACCTCAGGGGGAACAACTATATTGAATCAATAGCTTCATCTACTGCAAAGAAAGTTGGTTCTCTGTGTCGCGCCAGAAGGTTTTTCTCATCTGAGTCCCTCCTTCAAATCTATAAATCAACCATTCGTCCTTGCACAAAATCCAGAGACGGATATGCAATGTGATAAATCCTGATCTGGCATCTCGACTAGAGTCACTTTCTCATAGATGTGATGGAGTTTTCTATAAATATTTTCATGGCAACTATTCTGACGAGGTACTTTCAATGGTAACTGAGCTGCATGAATTAAAGCGCGTTACTAGGTTGGCATCTCGGTCTCACCTGTTCACTGTCGAAACATTTAAATGCAACCGCTTCTTCTACTCCAACAGTTTCTTATCTCACTTCCTCTTAACTTGCTTCCTTGATAGCTGTAATCTTCGAATATAATGTCAATCGACATCTTCGAAAACGACCTCCAATCTCTGGTTGATTGGGACAGGAAATAGCTGGTAAACTTTAATGCCGCCAAAATGAAACTGTTCTCATTTACCCACCATAGAGAAACCTCCTTGCCTCCTATCAGCATGGCTGATGCTCAACTCCACGACTGCGCCTCACTGCGCCTTTATGGTCTCACGTTTTCCACTGGCCTCAGGTGGGAACAACTACATTACATCAAGTTTGTCTCGTCTGAGTCCATCCTACAACTCTACAAATCTACCATTCTTCCTTGCATTGAATACTGTTGCCATATATGGTCTGGTGCCCCCGCTGTTCATCTCCAGGTCCTAGACAAAATTCAGAGACGGATATGCAATGTGATTGGTCCTGACTTGGGTCTTCTCTCTGTCTTTTCTACAAATATTTTTTTGACAACTGATCTGACGAGTTACCTTCACTGGTACCAAAACTGCATGAATTTAAGCGTGCTACTAGTTTGGCATCTTGGTCCCACCTTTTCACTGTCGAAATAGTTAAATTACTCCAACAGCTTCTTGTCTTACAGTGGAACTATCTTCCTCTTATTTGATTCCCTGATAGCTATAATCTTCAAATATTCAAATGCAATGTCAATCGACATCTGATGTCTTGAACTTGATCCTCGCCCTTCTCTATATCCTTTCCTCAATCACCCCTCTTTACTCTTGCTTTCATTCTCTGTAACGCCTTGCGTGGTAGTGGCACTCTCGCGTTGCTTGGGGTGAAATGCTTAAAACAAATAATATAAAAGTATTAAACATTTAAATTAAAAGAGTACAAATTAGTTGATTTATACAATAATTTCCAAATCAATGTTTTTTTCCCTGTAAAAAGACGCTGAGATTTCCCGTAAAAATTTATAGTATCTCTTTGACGTCAGTAAACAAGATTTTTAAACAAAATTTTGAAAGTTTTGGAAAAAGATTTTAAAAAATAAAATTGCATCATATTATCATTTGGTTTTTCGTTATAATAATAAAATAACGACTTTCCCAATAAAACTTTTGTTTTTATTACGTTTGGAGCATTTTTTCACCATGTATGCTCATTTATTAGCGAATCTTTGGAAGTACCTAGTTAATTGTATTGTAATATAACACTCAGAAATCCGGTAAAATCTGTTTTTTTTCCCGAATTAGTGGTGGGCAGCCTGTACTACAGATCATATTCTACGTCTGGTAATTTCCCTCCGGAGGTAATTTGAAGATCAATGCAAATAGAACAACAATTATAGGCTGAATGGAAATAAAGATGAGGCATTGAACCAGATAACCAGGCAAGCAATTGAATCTATCAGGTCAGGTGAAGAGATAGTAATATTCGTGACAAGGGGGAAATGGTCCAATGATGTCGATATGGATATGGTCAAATGATTATAAGGAACCAGAAAAAATATAGGAGCTGATTTAGTATTTTTCACTATTTTGGCCTTTTGATATGATACCCAATGATGTGTTCATTCACTCGTACCCTTGTTGACTTCGGGCCAGATATAATTTTAAGTAATTAGCCTGCAGTTCTCTTTTATACCGGGTGTGATATTGGGTGTAGAGTGTCAAATAGTTTTCTCTGGAGAGATTTCAGACTAAAATGCCGCAAATTTTCTGTAGAAATTAAAGATATTTAGTAAAAGAGATGATCTATTACGATGTTATTTTCATATGAAATTCATCCAATTCAAAACTCGAAAGACACACAAATTAGAGGGTTACTCTTAAAAGGGTTATGAAGAATGAGTGGTACTACGATGATCTAGTTGTAAACTGTATCCGTCCAATATAGATTGCTTGACTTTCAATCCACAACTAATCCACCCACTAAAGTCGATGTACCATGATAAACGCTATTCGTCACTTGATTTCCATTTAAGCTCAATCACTGCTGGATTTTCCTTATCTAGACTCACCCCAATAAAACTAATTATTTGTGTTGGAAAATGCCAGTTTTTTTTTTTTTTGGGGGGGTATTATTATTATTATTATTCGTTTGGTTCGGTTTGGTTTGTTTTATTTTACGGCAAATCAAAATCTCAAAGGGTTATTTAATGCGAACAAGATTTTTATTGCTGGTAATGTTTTTTCCAAAAATGTATTGCTGGTAATATTATCTTCAAAAATGTATTGCAGGTATTATTATTTTTTTCGTTAAAAATGTATTGCTGGTAATATTTTTGTCTTCAAAAATGTATTGCTGGTAATATTTTTTCTTCAAGAATGTATTGCTGGTAATATTTTTTATTCAGAAATGTATTGCTGGTAATATTTTTTTATTCAGAAATGTATTGCTGGTAATAATGTATTACTGGCAATAATTTTTCATAAAAAAATTATTGCTGGTATAAAAACATATTTTTATACTTTCATAGTGTTTTAACCCCAGATTGGGGTTAACTATTTTCCCATATTGGGGCCATAACAGGTTCTATCATCCCGGGTCAGGGTGGACCTGGGAACACCAGCAATCAAGAGGTGGTTCTACGCTCCCCCAAAAATCCTGATCAAAGACCTTGCTGTTGGTCATAGTTTATTTGTCTTACCCAGGACGCAAGTCTTTTGAAATAGCAACTTCATTTTTTGAGTACCGACCCACATCGAACATTGGACAAAATCTGAACATGCATTGGACTAGTTTGTCCACCCGAAGGCGGTTACTACACTTGGTAGTTACAGAACACCAACCCAACAGTGACGGCATATGACATCAGGCCGGTTGAAATAGTGAACCCAATAATAATAATAATAACAATTGATCATCTTGTATCAGGTTTCACGATATTGGCACCCACTGAGTATAAAACCCAACATGACAGAGTGGGCCAATATCTGCACTGGAAAATATGCAACTTCTACGGAAAGGAAACTGGTATGAACACCACCCAGACCCGGTTACGACGATATGACCTGTTACAATTCCACAATACACACTGACAGAACAATCAAAGCCAACCGCCCAGGCATTGTTATTATAGACCACAAACAAAAAAAAAGTGCCTCCTTATTGATATGGCAGTCTCTACAGACTGCAATGTATCTTTGAAGATATTCAAAAAGCTGTCAAAATACAAGGACCTTGAAATGGAAATCTCAAAAATGTGGCACATGGGAACATCAACAATCCCTGTTGTAGTTAGAGCCTTAGGATTGGTTGGAAAAGATTCCAGTAAACTAATTGAAGTTCATGCCTCAAAGAGATACAAAAAAATTGTTCTGACAAGTACAGTCCACACTTTACGAAGGGCTTTATCTATGTAATTTTTTTTTTTTTTTTTTTGTCAGTGGAATGAGTCATGATGCCATTTCTAACCTCAGGTCCCTGAGCGGGACCCGGAAAGAAATGTGTAAACGCCAGAAATCAAAGGAAATAATAATAATAATAATAATAATAATAATAAACCTCCTGTAATGACGCTACTACGCCAGTGGTTCCCAACCGATTTTGGACCATGCCCAACTTTGGTATTTCATCTCATTCTACTCTCTATTTTGTGTAATAAGTAAAGGTCATAATGTTTTCTTTCAGGGACGATGATTCTTTTGGTGGAGTAGACCAGAATAAAAGGTTTCATTTTCCAAAGACGTATGAGGTAAAGTATATTGCTTGGTGTACACCAGTGATTCCCAACCGATTTTGAGCCATACCCCACTTTGGTATTTGTAAAATTCGGGTGTCCCCTCATCTGTAATATTTAATTCTTATATATTCAAAATTTGACGGCAATTCACGTAAAGGGTAAACAACTGACATACTCACAAGCGCTGATTGGCCGACAAAACATAAGCTCTTCCAGCAACATGCATCACCCCCTCTCCTTTACTGACCGAGACACGCGAGTGTGGGGAGACCGGAAATACTCTGTATGCTAATCACACATGCACGTACATACACACAAAATATTTTTATGTATTCATACTGTATATGCTTCGTATATATTAACACGTATTAACATTAACACTCTCACTCAGACTCACTAGAAAATAATTCACTGTTAATAACTCATTCTCAAATTGTCCCCTTATTCTGTTGGTATAGTAAGCCGAAGGGTGCACATCCTACGCATGCCCCCACCAAATTATTACCATGCCCCACGTTATACTAGACGATTACCTCACGAATTCTGGACACCTGAAAGTAATTTCCATGTTCCATGGACAGGACGAGTTTAGTTTTGGCCGACAGTTTTCCTTGGGGTGATATCTTGAACAAAATTACCCCTTATGATAGTGTAAAGATGAGAAAACAGAAATTAGATTTACTTATACATTCAACATTTGAAAATTTAGAGAAACATAATAGGTAATTAAGTAAAACCTATATTAAGGAGTTTATATGAATAAATGCGAAATTGGAGCACAATTATCCAACGAATTCTGGGGTTAAAAAGCCACAACTTTACTTCAAAATAATTTATGTGCAGTATTAACTCCTTCTTACCACTTGGACGAGATGTGACACAAGGTCTTTTTAAGTGGGGACCCAGGCGCGTACGCCCGGGACAAGAACAAAAATTCCCCACAGCCTCCGCAACCGTCGGTTGCTCTGGCCTCGGTGCGAGCAAAGATCCCTCCCTCTGGTGCAATGGGAGGGCATAGACTCGGGCAGCTGTTCCCCAGGGCTGGGCATCTCTCAGTAATATTTTCTCAGTTGCCCCTCTGATTTTTGACAGAGAAGCCCCTAGGCGCACTCTGTCCAAAGACAGAGACGCAACTGATAGATAATAAGCCTGCGTTGAAAATCCCTCCAAAGAGGAATTTATGCGCAGTATTAACTACTTCCTCCAACTTGGACGAGATGTGACACAAGGTCGTTTTAAAGTGGAAACCCGAGTGCGTACACTCGGGGAAAAGACAAAAATTCCCCACAGTCCCCCTGCAACCGTCGGTTACGCTGGCCTCGGTGTAAGCAAAGACCCCTCCCTCTTGTGCAATGGGAGGGCGCGGCCTCGCGTAGCTGTTCCTCAGGACTGGGCACTTCTCAGTATTATTTTCTCAGTTGAGCCTTTGTCCTTGAACAGAGAAGCCCCTGAGCGCATTCTGTCCAAAGACAGAGACGCAACTGAGAGATAATAAGCCTGCGTTAAAATCGCTCCAAAGAAGAATTTACGCGGTGTTTACTCGTTCCCCGACGAGGACGAGATGTGACACAAGGTCTTTTTAAAGAGGGGACTCGAGCGCGTGCACCTGGGCTGGGTCAAAAATTCTCCTCAGCCCCAGCAACCGTCGGTTGAGCTGGCCTCGGTGCAAGCACCGATCCCTGTTGTGCAATGGAAGGGCGCGGCCTCGGGCAGCTGTTCCCCAGAGCTGGGCACCTCTTCAGTATAATTTTCCTCAGTTGTACCTCTGACCTTTGACAGAGAAGCCCCTAGCACACTCTGTCCAAAGAACAGAGACGCAACTGAGAGATGATAAATAATGCGAATAAATAATGC
This sequence comes from Acanthosepion pharaonis, assembly GCA_903632075.3. NCBI lineage: Eukaryota > Metazoa > Mollusca > Cephalopoda > Sepiida > Sepiidae > Acanthosepion > Acanthosepion pharaonis. The sequence continues at coordinate 265,467 of CAHIKZ030000629.1, forward strand.
AAAAGCGATTTACGCGTTGACCGCTCAATATTTATATTATAAATTATCTACTTCTAGGTGATATCACTCTTCAGGTTTAACTAATTTAAATATTGATTTTTAAATTATATTTCATTAATTAACTGTCCTCCATTAGTGAACTTTTTTCAAGCATTGTTTTGATTTCCATATGAAAAATAGCTCTCTTTAGGAATATTGTCATATATAGTGCAGAAAAATGTTTGAAATCTGCCTTTTAATTTGCCTTCATCAAGTTGGCATCCATTTGTAAAACTTTCCTTAACTATAACAAATCAATTTATGAATAAAACGTTCATTTAAAGTTTTGTTTCAAATATTTTAAGTAGTGAATCTATTTTACTTCGCAACGGGATAGCAAACAGGCGAAGCCTTGTAGGTGATTATAGAAGATTCAATGTTTATGTATATTAAAAAGAAAGGAAAATGGTCGTCCAAATCTTGAAGTGAGGTTTGATTTTGGGTTTTTTTTTTATTGTTTTTTTTTTTATCTCTCTTTTCTCATTCAAAGTGCAAGGACAAATGGACTCCTGTATCCTTCCCGGATTATTAGTAAAAAAAAAAAAAAAAAAAGTTGAGGCATGTAACTGGAATTCGAAATCGCTTCTCTAAGACTGCGCCGTAACCTTTACGTTAACTCCGAGTGTTATCAGGATTGCTTGCCGGAAAAAAGAACAATAAGTCTGAAGACGTTAAGGTGGTTCCCAAGATTGTGATCGCAGAATTATCTATATATAAAAATGATCGAGAAACAAAAAACCTATTCCGATGCTATGGTGAGTAAGAAAGAAGTTCCCGGAGACAAGTGGTCATCAACCCAGTTTTTGCTCAAAAGATAAGAAGAGGCGAATAAAATAGATATAAACAATTCCTTGAGTTGATTTGAACTGTTTCTACTTGAAATATCTGTGCAGTACAATTGTATGGGGAATGTTTTTTTGTTTAATAGTCTTTCTGGTTCTTTCTGGGTTTTTTTTTTTCATTCCTCCTTCTCTGTTTTCATTATCTTTCTTTTCACTTTCCGTTTTTCTTTTCTCCTAAACTTATTGTTCTTTCTTTTACCCTTCTTTCTTTTCTTTATCAATCTTCTCCTTCTCTCTTTGCCCTCTTTCTCTTTTCTCTTTCTCTGTTTTCTAGGCCTTTCTTTCTTTTCTCCTTCTCTCATTGTACGTTTTTTTTTTACCCTTCTCTATTTTCTTCATTTCTCTTTGCTCATTTTTGGGGGGCTATCTTTCTTTCTTCTCTTTTTCTCTCCTTGCTATTTCTTTTCTCCTTCATTAGTTACTTTATCTCTCTTTTCTCATTCAAGGCTTTATCATTCTTTCATTCTCTTTCTCTCATTGGTCTTTCTTTTATCTTTCATTATCTTTATCTCTCTTTTCTCATTCACTGTTTTCTCATTCTTTCTTTTCTTTTTCCCTCCCAGCTCTTTCTTTTGTCTCTCTATTTTCCCTATAACTCATTTCTCGTTCTTTGTTCTCCCTTTCTTTCTTCTCTTTCTTTGTTTTCTTTTTCTATATCTCTCTTTTCTCGTTCTCTGTATTAGTTGTCTCTTCTTTTCTTCTTCTCTATTGTTTTTACCTCTCTTTTCAGATTCTCAGTTTCCTCTTTCTTTCTTTCTTTCTTTCTTTCATTTCCTTCTTCTCTTCTCTAGAGTTCTCTTTCTTCTTCTTATTTATTATGATAATTTACACACTTTTTTCTTTCTTCTTTTCTTTCTTTCTTTCTTTCTTCTTGGTTTTCTATTTATTATGATGATTGATACGTTTCTTTCTTTCTTTTATCTTTTCTTTCTTTCTTTCTTTCTTTCTTTCTTTCTTTCTTCTTGGTTTTCTATTTATTATGATGATTGATACGCTTCTTTCTTTCTTTCTTCTTTTCTTTCTTTCTTTCTTTCTTTCTTTCTTTCTTCTTGGTTTTCTATTTATTATGATGATTGATACGCTTCTTTCTTTCTTTCTTCTTTTCTTTCTTTCTTTCTTTCTTCTTTCTTCTTGGTTTTATTATGATGATTGATACGCTTCTTTCTTTCTTTCTTTTCTTTCTTTCTTTCTTTCTTTCTTTCCTTCTTTCTTCTTGGTTTTCTATTTATTATGATGATTGATACGCTTCTTTCTTTCTTTCTTCTTTTCTTTCTTTCTTTCTTTCTTTCTTCTTGGTTTTCTATTTATTATGATGATTGATACGTTTCTTTCTTTCTTTCTTTCTTTCTTTCTTTCTTCTTGGTTTTCTATTTATTATGATGATTGATACGTTTCTTTCTTTCTTTCTTCTTTTCTTTCTTTCTTTCTTTCTTTCTTTCTTCTTGGTTTTCTATTTATTATGATGATTGATACGCTTCTTTCTTTCTTTCTTCTTTTCTTTCTTTCTTTCTTTCTTTCTTTCTTTCTTCTTGGTTTTCTATTTATTATGATGATTGATACTCTTCTTTCTTTCTTTCTTCTTTTCTTTCTTTCTTTCTTTTTCTTTCTTCTTGGTTTTCTATTTATTATGATGATTGATACGCTTCTTTCTTTCTTTCTTCTTTTCTTTCTTTCTTTCTTTCCTTCTTTCTTCTTGGTTTTCTATTTATTATGATGATTGATACGCTTCTTTCTTTCTTTTCTTTTTTCTTTTTTTTCTTTTTTCTTTCTTTCTTCTTGGTTTTCTATTTATTATGATGATTGATACGCTTCTTTCTTTCTTTTTCTTCTTTTCTTTCTTTCTTTTTTTTTTTCTTTCTTCTTGGTTTTTCTATTTATTATGATGATTGATTCTTTTATTCTTTCTTCTTCTTTCTTTCTTTCTTCTTTTCTTTTCTTGGTTTTCATTTTTCTTGGTTTTCTTTTCTTTTTTTGGTTTTTCTTATTTTCTTGGTTTCTTCTTGGTTTTTATTTGGTCTGATTGGTTTTTTCTTATTCTTCTTTTCTTTCTTCTTCTTTTCTTTTATTCTTGGTTTCTTTTCTTTTCTTTCTTCTTGGTTTCTTCTTGGTTTATGATGATTCTTGGTCTTCTTCTTGGTTTCTTTATTCTTTTCTTCTTTTGTTTTCTTTTCTTTCTTTTCTTCTTCTTGGTTTTTCTATTTCTTGGTCTTCTTCTTGGTTTTCTTATATTCTTTCTTTTCTTGGTTTTCTTCTTTTCTTTCTTCTTCTTTCTTTCTTTCTTTCTTTTCTTTTTTTTATTTTTTGGTCTTTTCTATTTATTATGATGATTGATTCTCTTCTTGGTTTTCTTATTTTCTTTCTTCTTTTGGTTTTCTTTCTTTCTTCTTCTTGGTTTTCTTTCTTCTTGGTCTTTTCTTGGTTTTCTTATGATTCTTGGTCTTCTTCTTGGTTTCTTCTTTTGGTTTCTTTCTTTCTTTTCTTCTTGGTCTTCTTCTTGGTTTTTCTTATTATTCTTGTCTTCTTCTTGGTTTTTTATTTTCTTTCTTCTTTTCTTTTTCTTTCTTTTCTTTCTTTTCTTCTTGGTTTTCTTGGTTTTATTATGATTCTTGATTCTTTTGGTTTTCTTTCTTTCTTTCTTTTGGTTTCTTCTTTCTTCTTGGTCTTTTTCTTGGTTTTATTATGATGATTGTTTCGTTTCTTTCTTTTCTTGGTTTTCTTTTCCTTCGTTTCTTCTTGGTTTTCTATTTATTCTTCTTGGTTTTGATGATTGATACGCTTTCTTTGTATTTTCTTTCTTCTTTCTTGGTCTTTTCTTGGTTTTTTTTCTTTCTTTCTTTCTTATTTCTTGGTCTTCTTTCTTTTTATTATTCTTGATGATTGATTCTTATTATTCTTTCTTTTCTTGGTTTCTTTTTTTTCTCTTCTTTTCTTTCTTTCTTTCTTCTTTTGTTTTCTATTTATTCTTGATCTTCTTCTTGGTTTTCTTTCTTTCTTTTCTTGGTTTTCTTATTTTTTCCTTCTTTCTTCTTGGTTTTCTTATTTATTATTTCTCTTGGTCTTCTTCTTGGTTTTCTTATTATTTTCTTTTCTTGGTTTTCTTTCTTTCCTTCTTCTTCTTGGTTTTCTATTCTTGGTCTTCTTCTTGATTTTCTTATACTTCTTGGTCTTCTTCTTGGTTTTTCTTTCTTCGTCTTCTTCTTGGTTTCTTTCTTTCTTTCTTTCTTCTTGGTTTTTTATTTTCTTGGTCTTCTTCTTGGTTTTCTTATTTACTTCGTCTTCTTTTGGTTTTCTTATTATTCTTGGTCTTCTTCTTGGTTTTCTTATTATTCTTGGATTTCTTCTTGGTTTTCTTATTATTTGGTCTTCTTCTTGGTTTTCTTATTATTCTTGGTCTTCTTCTTGGTTTTCTTTCTTCTTGGTTTTCTTATTGGTTTTCTTTTCTTTCTTCTTCTTGTTTTCTTATTATTCTTGGTCTTCTTCTTGGTTTTTATTATTATTCTTGGTCTTCTCCTTGGTTTTCTTGGTCTTTTCTTGGTTTTCTTATTTTCTTGGTCTTCTTCTTGGTTTTCTTCTTGGTCTTTTCTTGGTTTCTTTATTCTTGGTCTTCTTCTTGGTTTTTTCTTTATTTCTTCTTCTTGGTTTTCTTCTTCTTCTTCTTTTTTCTTATTATTCTTGGTCTTCTTCTTGGTTTTCTTATTATGCTTGGTCTTCTTCTTGGTTTCTTATTATTCTTGGTCTTCTTCTTGGTTTTTCTTTTCTTGGTCTTCTTCTTGGTTTTTCTTATTATTCTTGGTCTTCTTACGCTTCTTTTCTTGGTCTTCTTCTTGGTTTCTTATTATTCTTGGTCTTCTTCTTGGTTTTTTATTATTCTTGGTCTTCTTCTTGGTTTTCTTATTATTCTTGGTCTTCTTCTTGGTTTTCTTATTATTCTTGGTCTTCTTCTTGGTTTTCTTCTTATACTTCGTCTTCTTCTTGGTTTTCTTATTCTTCTTCGTCTTCTTGGTTTCTTTTCTTCTTTTTTCTTGGTCTTCTTCTTGGTTTTCTTATTATTCTTGGTCTTCTTCTTGGTTTTCTTATACTTTTTTCTTGGTTTCTTCTTGGTTTCTTTCTTCTTTTTCTTCTTGGTTTCTTTTTCTTCTTCTTCTTCTTCTTCTTGGTTTCTTATTATTCTTCGTCTTCTTCTTGGTTTTCTTATTATTCTTTCTTCTTCTTGGTTTTCTTTCTTTCTTGGTCTTCTTCTTGGTTTCTTATTTGCTTGGTCTTCTTCTTGGTTTTCTTATTATTCTTGGTCTTCTTCTTTCTTTTATTCTTGGTCTTTTTCTTGGTTTTCTTATTTTCTTGGTCTTCTTCTTGGTTTTCCTTCGTCTTCTTCTTGGTTTTCTTATTTATTCTTGTTTTCTTATTATTCTTGGTCTTCTTTGGTTTTCTTATTATACTTGGTCTTCTTCTTGGTTTTCTTTTCTTGGTCTTCTTCTTGGTTTTCTTATTATTCTTGGTCTTCTTCTTGGTTTTCTTATTATACTTGGTCTTCTTCTTGGTTTCTTATTATTCTTCGTCTTCTTCTTGGTTTTCTTTTTTCTTTTCTTCTTCTTGGTTTCTTATTATTCTTGGTCTTCTTCTTGGTTTTTCTTATGATGATTCGTCTTCTTCTTGGTTTTTCTTCTTGGTCTTCTTCTCTTTTTCTTCTTCTTGTTTTTCTTCTTCTTCTTGGTTTTCTTATTTATTATTCTTGGTCTTCTTCTTGGTTTTCTTATTATTCTTCGTCTTCTTCTTGTTTCTTTTTCTTGGTCTTCTTCTTGGTCTTGGTCTTCTTCTTGGTTTCTTATCTTTCTTCTTTTCTTCTTCTTGGTCTTTTTCTTGGTTTTATTCTTGGTCTTCTTCTTGGTTTTCTTCTTGGTCTTCTTCTTGGTTTCTTATTATTCTTGGTCTTCTTTCTTTCTTTCTTCTTTTCTTCTTCTTGGTTTTCTTATTATTCTTGGTCTTCTTCTTGGTTTTTTCTTGGTCTTCTTCTTGGTTTTCTTATTATACTTCGTCTTCTTCTTGGTTTTCTTATTTTCTTGGTCTTCTTCTTGGTTTTCTTTTCTTGGTCTTCTTCTTGGTTTTCTTATTATTCTTGGTCTTCTTCTTGGTTTTCTTATTATTCTTGGTCTTCTTCTTGGTTTTTCTTATTTCTTGGTCTTCTTCTTGGTTTTCTTATTTACTTCGTCTTCTTCTTGGTTTTCTTATTATTCTTGGTCTTCTTCTTGGTTTCTTATTATTCTTGGTCTTCTTCTTGGTTTTTTCTTATTATTCTTGGTTTCTTCTTCTTGGTTTTCTTATTATTCTTGGTCTTCTTCTTGGTTTTCTTATTATCTTCGTCTTCTTCTTTTCTTATTATTCTTGGTTTCTTGGTTTTCTTTTCTTGGTCTTCTTCTTGGTTTTCTTATTATGCTTGGTCTTCTTCTTGGTTTTCTTATTATTCTTGGTCTTCTTCTTGGTTTCTTATTTTCTTGGTCTTCTTCTTGGTTTTCTTTTATTCTTGGTCTTCTTCTTGGTTTTCTTATTATTCTTGGTCTTCTTCTTGGTTTTCTTATTATTCTTGGTCTTCTTCTTGGTTTTCTTATTATACTTCGTCTTCTTCTTGGTTTTCTTATTATTCTTGGTCTTTTCTTGGTTTTCTTATTATTCTTGGTCTTCTTCTTGGTTTTCTTATTTTCTTGGTCTTCTTCTTGGATTTTTCTTCTTCTTCTTGGTCTTCTTCTTTTTCTTATTTTCTTGGTCTTCTTCTTGGTTTCTTATTATTCTTGGTCTTTCTCTTGGTTTCTTATTATTCTTGGTCTTCTTCTTGGTTTCTTATTTCTTCGTCTTCTTCTTTCTTTCTTATTTTCTTTCTTCTTCTTGGTTTCTTATTTCTTGGTCTTCTTCTTGGTTTCTTTCTTCGTCTTCTTCTTGGTTTTCTTTTCTTTCTTCTTCTTGGTTTTCTTATTATTCTTGGTCTTCTTCTTGGTTTTTTGGTTTCTTTCTTCTTCTTGGTTTTCTTCTTCTTGGTCTTTTTTCTTTTTTCTTGGTCTTCTTCTTCTTCTTGGTTTTCTTATTATTCTTGGTCTTCTTCTTGGTTTTCTTATTATTCTTGGTCTTCTTCTTGGTTTTCTTTTCTCTTGGTCTTCTTCTTGGTTTTTCTTTTCTTGGTCTTCTTCTTGGTTTTTTATTTTCTTGGTCTTTTCTTGGTTTTCTTATTATCTTGGTCTTCTTCTTGGTTTTATTATTATTCTTGGTCTTCTTCTTGGTTTTCTTATTATTCTTGGTCTTCTTCTTGGTTTCTTATTATACTTCGTCTTCTTCTTGGTTTTTTATTATTCTTGGTCTTCTTCTTGGTTTTCTTATTATTCTTGGTCTTCTTCTTGGTTTTCTTATTTCTTGGTCTTCTTCTTGGTTTTCTTATTATTCTTGGTCTTCTTCTTGGTTTTCTTATTATTCTTGGTCTTCTTCTTGGTTTTCTTATTATTCTTGTCTTCTTCTTGGTTTTTCTTTTATTCTTGGTCTTCTTCTTGGTTTTCTTATTATTCTTGGTCTTCTTCTTGGTTTTCTTATTATTCTTCGTCTTCTTCTTGGTTTTCTTATTATTCTTTCTTCTTCTTTCTTATTATTCTTCGTCTTCTTCTTGGTTTTCTTATTATTCTTTTCTTCTTCTTTTATTCTTGGTCTTCTTCTTGGTTTTCTTCTTTATTCTTGGTCTTCTTCTTGGTTTTTCTTATTATTCTTCTTCTTTCTTCTTTTTCTTGGTCTTTTCTTCTTCTTGGTTTCTTTTATTCTTGGTCTTCTTCTTGGTTTTCTTATTATTCTTGGTCTTTTCTTGGTTTTCTTATTATTCTTGGTCTTCTTCTTGGTTTTTCTTATTATTCTTGGTCTTCTTCTTTTTCTTATTATTCTTGGTCTTCTTCTTGGTTTTCTTTATTATACTTCGTCTTCTTCTTGGTTTCTTATTATTCTTGGTCTTCTTCTTGGTTTCTTATTATACTTGGTCTTCTTCTTGGTTTTCTTATTATTCTTGGTCTTCTTCTTGGTTTTCTTATTATTCTTGGTCTTCTTCTTGGTTTTCTTATTATTCTTGGTCTTCTTCTTGGTTTTCTTCTTGGTTTCTTGGTTTCTTATTCTTGGTCTTCTTCTTGGTTTTCTTATTATTCTTGGTCTTCTTCTTGGTTTTCTTATTATTCTTGGTCTTCTTCTTGGTTTTTCTTATTTCTTGGTCTTCTTCTTGGTTTTCTTATTATTCTTGGTCTTCTTCTTGGTTTTCTTATTATTCTTGGTCTTCTTCTTGGTTTTCTTATTATTCTTCGTCTTCTTCTTGGTTTCTTATTATTCTTGGTCTTCTTCTTGGTTTTCTTTCTTGGTCTTCTTCTTGGTTTTCTTATTATTCTTCGTCTTCTTCTTGGTTTTCTTATTATTCTTGGTCTTCTTCTTGGTTTCTTGGTTTTCTTCTTGGTTTCTTATTTCTTGGTCTTCTTCTTGGTTTTCTTATTATTCTTGGTCTTCTTCTTGGTTTTCTTATTATTCTTGGTCTTCTTCTTGGTTTTTCTTTTCTTGGTCTTCTTCTTGGTTTCTTATTATTCTTCGTCTTCTTCTTGGTTTTCTTATTATTCTTGGTCTTCTTCTTGGTTTTCTTATTATACTTCGTCTTCTTCTTGGTTTTCTTATTATTCTTGGTCTTCTTCTTGGTTTTCTTATTATACTTCGTCTTCTTCTTGGTTTTCTTATTATTCTTCGTCTTCTTCTTGGTTTTCTTATTATTCTTGGTCTTCTTCTTGGTTTTCTTATTATTCTTGGTCTTCTTCTTGGTTTCTTATTATTCTTGGTCTTCTTCTTGGTTTTCTTATTATTCTTGGTCTTCTTCTTGGTTTTCTTATTATTCTTGGTCTTCTTCTTGGTTTCTTATTATTCTTGGTCTTCTTCTTGGTTTCTTATTTTCTTGGTCTTCTTCTTGGTTTTTTATTTTCTTGGTCTTCTTCTTGGTTTTTATGCTTGGTCTTCTTCTTGGTTCTTCGTCTTCTTCTTGGTTTTTATTATTCTTGGTCTTCTTCTTGGTTTCTTATTTTCGTCTTTCTTTTCTTTTATTTCTTCTTCTTCTTTTTATTTTCTTCTTGGTCTTTTCTTGGTTTTTCTTATTATTCTTCGTCTTCTTCTTGGTTTCTTATTATTCTTGGTTTCTTCTTGGTTTTCTTATTATTCTTGGTCTTCTTCTTGGTTTTTTTATTTTCTTGGTCTTCTTCTTGGTTTCTTTTATTCTTGGTCTTCTTCTTGGTTTCTTATTATACTTGGTCTTCTTCTTGGTTTCTTATTATTCTTGGTCTTCTTCTTGGTTTTCTTATCTTTCTTGGTCTTCTTCTTTTTTTCTTTTATTCTTGGTCTTCTTCTTGGTTTTCTTATTCTTGGTCTTCTTCTTGGTTTTTCTTATTTCTTGGTCTTCTTCTTGGTTTTTCTTTCTTGGTCTTCTTCTTGGTTTTCTTATTTCTTGGTCTTCTTCTTGGTTTTCTTCTTGGTCTTCTTCTTGGTTTCTTATTATTCTTGGTCTTCTTCTTGGTTTTCTTATTATTCTTGGTCTTCTTCTTGGTTTTCTTATTATTCTTGGTCTTCTTCTTGGTTTTTCTTATTCTTCTTGGTCTTCTTCTTGGTTTTCTTATTATACTTCGTCTTCTTCTTGGTTTTCTTTTATTCTTGGTCTTCTTCTTGGTTTTCTTATTATTCTTGGTCTTCTTCTTGGTTTTCTTTTCTTTCTTCTTCTTGGTTTTCGTCTTCTTCTTGTTTCTTTTTTTCTTGGTCTTCTTCTTGGTTTTCTTATTTTCTTGGTCTTCTTCTTGGTTTTCTTTTATTCTTCTTCTTCTTTTGTTTTCTTATTATTCTTGGTCTTTTCTTGGTTTTTTATTATTCTTGGTCTTCTTCTTGGTTTTCTTATTCTTCTTGGTCTTCTTCTTGGTTTTCTTTCTTCGTCTTCTTCTTGGTTTTCTTATTATTCTTGGTCTTCTTCTTGGTTTTCTTATTATTCTTGGTCTTCTTCTTGGTTTCTTATTATTCTTGGTCTTCTTCTTGGTTTCTTTTTTCTCTTTCTTCTTGGTTTCTTTTATTCTTGGTCTTCTTCTTGATTTTCTTATTATTCTTGGTCTTCTTCTTGGTTTTCTTATTATTCTTGGTCTTCTTCTTGGTTTTCTTATTATACTTCGTCTTCTTCTTGGTTTTCTTATTATTCTTGGTCTTCTTCTTGGTTTTCTTATTATTCTTGGTCTTCTTCTTGGTTTTCTTATTATTCTTGGTCTTCTTCTTGGTTTTCTTATTATTCTTGGTCTTCTTCTTGGTTTTCTTATTATTCTTGGTCTTCTTCTTGGTTTTCTTATTATACTTCGTCTTCTTCTTGGTTTTCTTATTATTCTTGGTCTTCTTCTTGGTTTTTCTTTCTTCTTCTTGGTTTCTTATTATTCTTTTTCTTTTTCTTGGTTTCTTATTTCTTGGTCTTCTTGGTTTTCTTATTATACTTCGTCTTCTTCTTGGCTTTCTTATTATTCTTGGTCTTCTTCTTGGTTTTATTATTATACTTCGTCTTCTTCTTGGTTTTCTTATTATTCTTGGTCTTCTTCTTGGTTTTCTTATTATTCTTGGTCTTCTTCTTGGTTTTCTTATTATACTTCGTCTTCTTCTTGGTTTCTTATTATTCTTGGTCTCCTTCTTGGTTTCTTATTTTCTTGGTCTTCTTCTTGGTTTTTTATTATACTTCGTCTTCTTCTTGGTTTTCTTATTATTCTTGGTCTTCTTCTTGGTTTTCTTATTATTCTTGGTCTTCTTCTTGGTTTTTTATTATTCTTGGTCTTCTTCTTGGTTTTCTTATTATTCTTGGTCTTCTTCTTTTTTCTTATTTTTCTTGGTCTTCTTCTTGGTTTTCTTATTATTCTTGGTTTCTTCTTTTCTTGGTTTTTCTTGGTTTCTTATACTTCGTCTTCTTCTTGGTTTTCTTATTATTCTTGGTCTTCTTCTTGGTTTTTTTCTCTTCTTGGTCTTCTTCTTGGTTTTTCTTGGTTTTCTTTCTTCTTCTTCTTGGTTTCTTATTTCTTGGTCTTTTCTTCTTGGTTTCTTATTATTCTTGGTCTTCTTCTTGGTTTTCTTATTATTCTTGGTCTTCCTTGGTTTTCTTATTATTCTTGGTCTTCTTCTTGGTTTTCTTATTTCTTTCTTCTTCTTGGTTTTCTTATTATTCTTGGTCTTCTTCTTGGTTTTCTTATTATTCTTGGTCTTCTTCTTGGTTTTTTATTCTTGGTCTTCTTCTTGGTTTTCTTATTTCTTCGTCTTCTTCTTGGTTTTTCTTATTATTCTTGGTCTTTCTTCTTGGTTTTTCTTATTATTCTTGGTCTTCTTCTTGGTTTTCTTATTATTCTTGGTCTTCTTCTTGGTTTTCTTATTCTTGGTCTTCTTCTTGGTTTTCTTATTATTCTTGGTCTTCTTCTTGTTTCTTATTTATCTTCTTCTTGGTTTTCTTATTATACTTCGTCTTCTTCTTGGTTTTCTTATTATTCTTGGTCTTCTTCTTGGTTTTCTTATTATTCTTGGTCTTCTTCTTGGTTTTCTTATTATACTTCGTCTTCTTCTTGGTTTTCTTATTATTCTTGGTCTTCTTCTTGGTTTTCTTATTATTCTTGGTCTTCTTCTTGGTTTTCTTATTATTCTTGGTCTTCTTCTAGTTTTCTTATTATTCTTGGTCTTCTTCTTGGTTTTCTTATTATTCTTGGTCTTCTTCTTGGTTTTCTTATTATACTTCGTCTTCTTCTTGGTTTTCTTATTATTCTTGGTCTTCTTCTTGGTTTCTTATTATTCTTGGTCTTCTTCTTGGTTTTCTTATTATTCTTGGTCTTCTTCTTGGTTTTCTTATTATACTTCGTCTTCTTCTTGGTTTTCTTATTATTCTTGGTCTTCTTCTAGTTTTCTTATTATTCTTGGTCTTCTTCTTTCTTTTCTTATGGTTTTTATTCTTGGTCTTCTTCTTGGTTTCTTATTATTCTTGGTCTTCTTCTTGGTTTTTCTTATTATTCTTGGTCTTCTTCTGGTTTTCTTATTATCTTGGTCTTCTTCTTGGTTTTCTTATTATTCTTGGTCTTCTTCTTGGTTTTCTTATTTTCTTGGTCTTCTTCTTCTTCTTTTTCTTATTATTCTTGGTCTTCTTCTTGGTTTTCTTATTATTCTTGGTCTTCTTCTTGGTTTCTTATTATTCTTGGTCTTCTTCTTGGTTTCTTTTTTCTTGGTCTTCTTCTTGGTTTTCTTATTATTCTTGGTCTTCTTCTTGGTTTTCTTATTATTCTTGGTCTTCTTCTTGGTTTCTTATTATTCTTGGTCTTCTTCTTTTCTTCTTCTTGGTCTTCTTCTTGGTTTTCTTATTATTCTTGGTCTTCTTCTTGGTTTTTCTTATTATTCTTGGTCTTCTTCTTGGTTTCTTATTATTCTTGGTCTTCTTCTTGGTTTTTCTTATTATTCTTGGTCTTCTTCTTGGTTTTCTTATTATTCTTCGTCTTCTTCTTGGTTTTCTTATACTTCGTCTTCTTCTTGGTTTTTCTTGGTCTTCTTCTTGGTTTTCTTATTATTCTTGGTCTTCTTCTTGGTTTTCTTATTATGCTTGGTCTTCTTCTTGGTTTTCTTATTATACTTCGTCTTCTTCTTGGTTTTCTTATTATTCTTGGTCTTCTTCTTGGTTTTCTTATTATGCTTGGTCTTCTTCTTGGTTTTCTTATTATACTTCGTCTTCTTCTTGGTTTTCTTATTATTCTTGGTCTTCTTCTTGGTTTTCTTATTCTTCGTCTTCTTCTTATCTTGGTCTTCTTCTTGGTTTCTTATTATTCTTGGTCTTCTTCTTGGTTTTCTTATTATTCTTGGTCTTCTTCTTGGTTTTTCTTATTATTCTTGGTCTTCTTCTTGGTTTTCTTATTATTCTTGGTCTTCTTCTTGGTTTCTTTTTTCTTGGTCTTCTTCTTGGTTTTCTTATTATGCTTGGTCTTCTTCTTGGTTTTCTTATTATGCTTGGTCTTCTTCTTGGTTTTCTTATTATTCTTGGTCTTCTTCTTGGTTTCTTATTCTTGGTCTTCTTCTTTTCTTATTATTCTTGGTCTTCTTCTTGGTTTCTTATTCTTTCTTCTTCTGGTTTTCTTATTATTCTTGGTCTTCTTCTTGGTTTTTTTATTATTCTTGGTCTTCTTCTTGGTTTTTCTTATTATTCTTGGTCTTCTTCTTGGTTTTCTTATTATTCTTGGTCTTCTTCTTGGTTTTCTTATTATTCTTGGTCTTCTTCTTGGTTTCTTATTATTCTTGGTCTTCTTCTTGGTTTCTTATTATTGGTCTTCTTCTTGGTTTTCTTTTATTCTTGGTCTTCTTCTTGGTTTTCTTATTATCTTCGTCTTCTTCTTGGTTTTCTTATTATTCTTGGTCTTCTTCTTGGTTTTCTTATTATTCTTGGTCTTCTTCTTGGTTTCTTATTATTCTTCGTCTTCTTCTTGGTTTCTTATTATTCTTGGTCTTCTTCTTGGTTTTCTTATTATACTTCGTCTTCTTCTTGGTTTCTTATTATTCTTGGTCTTCTTCTTTCTTCTTTTTTCTTTCTTATTCTTGGTCTTCTTCTTGGTTTTCTTATTATTCTTCGTCTTCTTCTTGGTTTTCTTATTATTCTTGGTCTTCTTCTTGGTTTTCTTATTATTCTTGGTCTTCTTCTTGGTTTCTTATTATTCTTGGTCTTCTTCTTGGTTTTTATTATTCTTGGTCTTCTTCTTGGTTTTTTATTATTATTCTTGGTCTTCTTCTTTGGTTTTCTTATTATTCTTGGTCTTCTTCTTGGTTTTCTTATTATCTTGGTCTTCTTCTTGGTTTTCTTATTATTCTTGGTCTTCTTCTTGGTTTCTTATTATTCTTGGTCTTCTTCTTGGTTTTCTTATTATTCTTCGTCTTCTTCTTGGTTTCTTATTATTCTTGGTCTTCTTCTTGGTTTTTTATTATGATGTCTTTCCTTGGTTTCTTCTTCTTGGTTTCTTTCTTATTTCTTGGTCTTCTTCTTGGTTTTCTTATTATTCTTGGTCTTCTTCTTGGTTTTTCTTATTATTGGTCTTCTTCTTGGTTTTCTTATTATTCTTCGTCTTCTTCTTGGTTTTCTTATTATTTGGTCTTCTTCTTGGTTTTTCTTATTGCTTGGTCTTCTTCTTGGTTTCTTATTATTCTTCGTCTTCTTCTTGGTTTCTTATTATTCTTGGTCTTCTTCTTGGTTTTTCTTATTATTCTTGGTCTTCTTCTTGGTTTTCTTATTATTCTTGGTCTTCTTCTTGGTTTTCTTATTATTCTTGGTCTTCTTCTTGGTTTTCTTTTATTCTTGGTCTTCTTCTTGGTTTCTTTTATTCTTGGTCTTCTTCTTGGTTTCTTATTATTCTTGGTCTTCTTCTTGGTTTCTTATTATTCTTGGTCTTCTTCTTGGTTTCTTATTATTCTTGGTCTTCTTCTTGGTTTTCTTATTATTCTTGGTCTTCTTCTTGGTTTTCTTATTATTCTTGGTCTTCTTCTTGGTTTTCTTATTATTGGTCTTCTTCTTGGTTTTTTTATTCTTTCTTCTTTTGGTTTTTTATTATTCTTTCTTCTTCTTGGTTTTCTTATTTTCTTGTCTTCTTCTTGGTTTTCTTATTCTTGGTCTTCTTCTTGGTTTTCTTATTATTCTTGGTCTTCTTCTTGGTTTTCTTATTATTCTTCGTCTTCTTCTTGGTTTTTTATTATTCTTGGTCTTCTTCTTTGGTTTTTATTATTCTTGGTCTTCTTCTTGGTTTCTTATTATTCTTGGTCTTCTTCTTGGTTTTCTTATTATTCTTGGTCTTCTTCTTGGTTTTCTTATTATTCTTTATTCTTCTTCTTGGTTTTTATTATTCTTGGTCTTCTTCTTGGTTTTCTTATTATTCTTCGTCTTCTTTTGGTTTTCTTATTATTCTTGGTCTTCTTCTTGGTTTTTTTTTCTTCGTCTTCTTCTTGGTTTTCTTATTCTTCTTGGTTTTTCTTTTCTTATTATTCTTGGTCTTCTTCTTGTTTTCTTTTCTTGGTCTTCTTCTTGGTTTCTCTTCTTCTTGGTCTTCTTCTTGGTTTTTTATTATTCTTGGTCTTCTTCTTGGTTTTCTTATTATTCTTGGTCTTCTTCTTGGTTTTTCTTATTATTCTTGGTCTTCTTCTTGGTTTTCTTTCTTGGTTTCTTCTTGGTTTCTTATTATTCTTGGTCTTCTTCTTGGTTTTCTTATTATTCTTGGTCTTCTTCTTGGTTTTTATTATTCTTGGTCTTCTTCTTGGTTTTCTTATTATTCTTGGTCTTCTTCTTGGTTTTCTTATTATGCTTGGTCTTCTTCTTGGTTTTCTTATTATTCTTGGTCTTCTTCTTGGTTTTCTTATTATTCTTGGTCTTCTTCTTGGTTTTTTCTTATTCTTGGTCTTCTTCTTGGTTTTCTTTCTTCTTCTTGGTTTCTATTATTCTTATGCTTGGTCTTCTTCTTGGTTTTCTTATTATTCTTGGTCTTCTTCTTGGTTTCTTTCTTGGTCTTCTTCTTGGTTTCTTATTATTCTTGGTCTTCTTCTTGGTTTTTCTTTATTCTTGGTCTTCTTCTTGGTTTTCTTATTATTCTTGGTCTTCTTCTTGGTTTTCTTATTATTCTTGGTCTTCTTCTTGGTTTTTCTTATTATTCTTGGTCTTCTTCTTGGTTTTTCTTATTATTCTTGGTCTTCTTCTTGGTTTTCTTATTATTCTTGGTCTTCTTCTTGGTTTCTTATTATTCTTGGTCTTCTTCTTGGTTTCTTTTATTCTTGGTCTTCTTCTTGGTTTTCTTATTATTCTTGGTCTTCTTCTTCTTGGTTTCTTATTATTCTTCGTCTTCTTCTTGGTTTCTTATTATTCTTGGTCTTCTTCTTGGTTTTCTTATTATTCTTGGTCTTCTTCTTGGTTTTCTTATTTTCTTGGTTTTCTTCTTCTTGGTTTTCTTATTATTCTTGGTCTTCTTCTTGGTTTCTTATTATACTTCGTCTTCTTCTTGGTTTCTTATTATTCTTCGTCTTCTTCTTGGTTTTCTTATTATTCTTGGTCTTCTTCTTGGTTTTCTATTTATTCTTGGTCTTCTTCTTGGTTTCTTATTATTCTTGGTCTTCTTCTTGGTTTTCTTATTATTCTTGGTCTTCTTCTTGGTTTTCTTTCTTTCTTTCTTCTTGGTTTCTTATTATTCTTGGTCTTCTTCTTGGTTTTCTTATTATTCTTGGTCTTCTTCTTTTTTTTATCTTCGTCTTCTTCTTGGTTTCTTCTTTCTTTGGTTTTCTTATTATTCTTGGTCTTCTTCTTGGTTTCTTATTATTCTTGGTCTTCTTCTTGGTTTTTTATTATTCTTGGTCTTCTTCTTGGTTTTTATTTTCTTTCTTCTTCTTGGTTTTCTTCTTCTTGGTTTTCTTATTATTCTTGGTCTTCTTCTTGGTTTCTTATTATTCTTGGTCTTTTGTTTTCTTATTATTCTTCGTCTTCTTCTTGGTTTTCTTATTATTCTTGGTCTTCTTCTTGGTTTCTTTCTTGGTCTTCTTCTTGGTTTTCTTATTATTCTTGGTCTTCTTCTTCTTATTCTTTTTCTTATGGTTTTCTTGGTCTTGTCTTCTTCTTGGTTTTCTTATTATTCTTGGTCTTCTTCTTGGTTTTCTTATTATTCTTGGTCTTCTTCTTGGTTTTTCTTATTATTCTTGGTCTTCTTCTTGGTTTTTCTTATTATTCTTGGTCTTCTTCTTGGTTTCTTATTATTCTTGGTCTTCTTCTTGGTTTTCTTATTATTCTTGGTCTTCTTCTTGGTTTTCTTATTATTCTTGGTCTTCTTCTTCTTGGTTTCTTTTATTCTTGGTCTTCTTTTCTTTCTTCTTGTTTTATTCTTGGTCTTCTTCTTGGTTTTCTTATTATACTTCGTCTTCTTCTTGGTTTCTTTATTCTTCGTCTTCTTCTTGGTTTTCTTATTATTCTTGGTCTTCTTCTTGGTTTTCTTTTATTCTTGGTCTTCTTCTTGGTTTTCTTATTATTCTTGGTCTTCTTCTTGGTTTCTTATTATTCTTGGTCTTCTTCTTGGTTTCTTATTATTCTTGGTCTTCTTCTTGGTTTTCTTATTCTTGGTCTTCTTCTTGGTTTCTTATTATTCTTGGTCTTCTTCTTGGTTTCTTATTATTCTTGGTCTTCTTCTTGGTTTTTATTATTCTTGGTCTTCTTCTTGGTTTTCTTATTATACTTCTTTTTTCTTATTCTTGGTCTTCTTCTTGGTTTCTTTTATACTTCGTCTTCTTTGGTTTTCTTATTATTCTTGGTCTTCTTCTTGGTTTTCTTATTATTCTTGGTCTTCTTCTTGGTTTCTTATTCTTCTTGGTCTTTTATTTGTCTTTTCTTATTATTCTTTCGTCTTCTTCTTGGTTTTCTTTTATTCTTGGTCTTCTTCTTGGTTTTCTTATTATTCTTGGTCTTCTTCTTGGTTTTCT
Source organism: Acanthosepion pharaonis (assembly GCA_903632075.3). Classification (NCBI taxonomy): domain Eukaryota; kingdom Metazoa; phylum Mollusca; class Cephalopoda; order Sepiida; family Sepiidae; genus Acanthosepion; species Acanthosepion pharaonis. The sequence goes on from CAHIKZ030000629.1 coordinate 282,854, forward strand.
TATTATTCTTGGTCTTCTTCTTGGTTTTTCTTTCTTGGTCTTCTTCTTGGTTTCTTTTTCTTCTTCTTCTTGGTCTTCTTGGTTTCTTATTATTCTTGGTCTTCTTCTTGGTTTCTTATTATTCTTGGTCTTCTCTTGGTTTCTTCTTCTTTCTTTTTCTTCTTTCTTTCTTCTTGGTTTTCTTATTTGGTCTTCTTCTTGGTTTCTTCTTCTTCTTTTCTTTTATTCTTCTTCCTTGGTTTCTTCTTGGTTTTCTTATTATACTTCGTCTTCTTCTTGGTTTTCTTATTATTCTTGGTCTTCTTCTTGGTTTTCTTATTATTCTTGGTCTTCTTCTTGATTTTTTTTATTATTCTTGGTCTTCTTCTTGGTTTTCTTATTATTCTTGGTCTTCTTCTTGGTTTTCTTATTATTCTTGGTCTTCTTCTTGGTTTTCTTATTATTCTTGGTCTTCTTCTTGGTTTTCTTATTATTTTTCTTATTATTCTTGGTCTTCTTCTTGGTTTTCTTATTATTCTTGGTCTTCTTCTTGGTTTTCTTATTATTCTTGGTCTTCTTCTTGGTTTTCTTATTATTCTTGGTCTTCTTCTTGGTTTTCTTATTATTCTTGGTCTTCTTCTTGGTTTTCTTATTATACTTCGTCTTCTTCTTGGTTTTTTTCTTATTTCTTGGTCTTCTTCTTGGTTTTTCTTATTCTTCTTTCTTCTTCTTGGTTTTCTTATTATTCTTGGTCTTCTTCTTGGTTTTCTTATTTTCTTGGTCTTCTTCTTGGTTTTTTTCTTTCTTCTTGGTCTTCTTCTTGGTTTTCTTCTTCTTGGTCTTCTTCTTGGTTTTGGTTATTCTTGGTCTTCTTTTCTTCTTTTCTTGGTCTTCTTCTTGGTTTCTTATTATTCTTGGTCTTCTTCTTGTTTTCTTATTATTCTTGGTCTTCTTCTTGGTTTTCTTATTATTCTTTGGTCTTCTTCTTGGTTTTCTTATTATTCTTGGTCTTCTTCTTGGTTTTCTTATTATTCTTGGTTCTTCTTCTTGGTTTTTATTATTCTTGGTCTTCTTCTTGGTTTTCTTATTATTCTTGGTCTTCTTCTTGGTTTTCTTATTATTCTTGGTCTTCTTCTTGGTTTTTTCTTTATTCTTGGTCTTCTTCTTGGTTTCTTATTATTCTTGGTCTTCTTCTTGGTTTTCTTATTATTCTTGGTCTTCTTCTTGGTTTTTTATTATTCTTGGTCTTCTTCTTGGTTTTATTTTCTTGGTCTTCTTCTTGGTTTTCTTATTATTCTTGGTCTTCTTCTTGGTTTTCTTATTATTCTTGGTCTTCTTCTTCTTGGTTTTCTTCGTCTTCTTCTTTCTTCTTCTTGGTTTCTTCTTGGTTTTTCTTATTATCTTTCTTCTTGGTTTTCTTATTATTCTTGGTCTTCTTCTTGGTTTTCTTATTATTCTTTGGTCTTCTTCTTGGTTTTCTTATTATTCTTCGTCTTCTTCTTTTTCTTATTATTCTTGGTCTTCTTCTTGGTTTTCTTATTATTCTTGGTCTTCTTCTTGGTTTTCTTATTATTCTTGGTCTTCTTCTTTTCTTGGTCTTCTTTTTCTTATTATTCTTGGTCTTCTTCTTCTTCTTCTTTTTCTTATTTATTCTTGGTCTTCTTCTTGGTTTTCTTATTATTCTTCGTCTTCTTCTTGGTTTCTTCTTGGTCTTCTTCTTTTTCTTATTATTCTTCGTCTTCTTCTTGGTTTTCTTATTATTCTTGGTCTTCTTCTTGGTTTTCTTATTATTCTTGGTCTTCTTCTTGGTTTTTTCTTATTATTCTTGGTTTCTTCTTCTTGGTTTTCTTATTATTCTTCGTCTTCTTCTTGGTTTCTTATTATTCTTGGTCTTCTTCTTGGTTTTCTTATTATTCTTGGTCTTCTTCTTGGTTTCTTATTATTCTTGGTCTTCTTCTTGGTTTTCTTATTATTCTTGGTCTTCTTCTTGGTTTCTTATTTCTTGGTCTTCTTCTTGGTTCTTCTTGGTTTCTTCTTGGTTTCTTATTATTCTTGGTCTTCTTTTGGTTTCTTATTATTCTTCGTCTTCTTCTTGGTTTCTTATTATTCTTGGTCTTCTTCTTGGTTTCTTATTATTCTTGGTCTTCTTCTTGATTTTTCTTATTATTCTTGGTCTTCTTCTTGGTTTTTATTATTCTTGGTCTTCTTCTTGGTTTTCTTATTATTCTTGGTCTTCTTCTTGGTTTCTTATTATTCTTGGTCTTCTTCTTTTTTCTTTTTTCTTCGTCTTCTTCTTGGTTTTCTTTTCTTCTTGGTCTTTTCTTGGTTTTCTTATTCTTGGTCTTCTTCTTGGTTTTCTTATTATTCTTGGTCTTCTTCTTGGTTTTCTTATTATTCTTCGTCTTCTTCTTCTTGGTTTTCTTTCTTATTCTTGGTTTTCTTCTTCTTCTTCTTCTTTTTTTCTTATTATTCTTGGTCTTCTTCTTGGTTTTCTTATTATTCTTGGTCTTCTTCTTGGTTTTCTTATTATTCTTGGTCTTCTTCTTGGTTTTCTTATTATTCTTGGTCTTCTTCTTGGTTTTCTTATTATTCTTGGTCTTCTTCTTGGTTTTCTTATTATACTTCGTCTTCTTCTTGGTTTCTTGGTTTCTTCTTGGTCTTCTTCTTGGTTTTCTTATTATTCTTGGTCTTCTTGGTTTCTTGGTCTTTTCTTTATTATTCTTGGTCTTCTTCTTGGTTTTCTTATTATTCTTGGTCTTCTTCTTGGTTTTTCTTATTATTCTTGGTCTTCTTCGTTTTCTTTACTTCTTTTCTTTTGGTTTTCTTATTATTCTTGGTCTTCTTCTTGGTTTTTCTTATTATTCTTGGTCTTCTTCTTGGTTTCTTATTATTCTTGGTCTTCTTCTTGGTTTGGTTTATTATTCTTGGTCTTCTTCTTGGTTTCTTATTATTCTTGGTCTTCTTCTTGGTTTCTTATTTCTTGGTCTTCTTGGTTTCTTTTCTTGGTCTTTCTTGGTTTCTTATTATTCTTGGTCTTCTTCTTGGTTTTCTTATTATTCTTGGTCTTCTTCTTGGTTTTCTTATTATTCTTGGTCTTCTTCTTGGTTTTCTTATTATTCTTGGTCTTCTTCTTCTTTTTCTTATTATTCTTGGTCTTCTTCTTGGTTTTCTTATTATTCTTGGTCTTCTTCTTTTTTCTTGGTCTTCTTCTTGGTTTTCTTCTTATTCTTGGTCTTCTTCTTGGTTTTCTTATTATTCTTGGTCTTCTTCTTGGTTTTCTTATTATTCTTGGTCTTCTTCTTGGTTTTCTTATTATTCTTGGTCTTCTTCTTGGTTTTCTTATTATTCTTGGTCTTCTTCTTGGTTTTTCTTATTCTTGGTCTTCTTCTTGGTCTTCTTTTCTTATTATTCTTGGTCTTCTTCTTGGTTTCTTTATTTGGTCTTCTTCTTGGTTTTTATTCTTGGTCTTCTTCTTGGTTTTTTTCTTCTTCTTGGTTTTGGTCTTCTTCTTGGTTTTGGTTTTTATTATTCTTGGTCTTCTTCTTGGTTTTCTTATTATTCTTGGTCTTCTTCTTGGTTTTTATTATTCTTGGTCTTCTTCTTGGTTTTCTTATTATTCTTTCTTCTTCTTGGTTTCTTATTATTCTTGGTCTTCTTCTTGGTTTTTCTTTTCTTGGTCTTCTTCTTGGTTTTCTTATTTCTTCGTCTTCTTCTTGGTTTTCTTATTATTCTTGGTCTTCTTCTTGGTTTTCTTATTATTCTTGGTCTTCTTCTTGGTTTTCTTATTATTCTTGGTCTTCTTCTTGGTTTTTCTTATTTATTCTTGGTCTTCTTCTTGGTTTTCTTATTATTCTTGGTCTTCTTCTTGGTTTCTTATTCTTCTTTCTTTCTTCTTCTTGGTTTTCTTATTATTCTTCGTCTTCTTCTTGGTTTTCTTCTTCTTCTTGGTCTTCTTCTTGGTTTTTCTTATTATTCTTGGTCTTCTTCTTGGTTTTTTTATCTTGGTTTTCTTCGTCTTCTTCTTGGTTTTCTTATTCTTCGTCTTCTTTCTTGGTTTTCTTATTCTTGGTCTTCTTCTTGATTTTTTTTATTATTCTTGGTCTTCTTCTTGGTTTTCTTATTATTCTTGGTCTTCTTCTTGGTTTTCTTATTATTCTTGGTCTTCTTCTTGGTTTTCTTATTATTCTTGGTCTTCTTCTTGGTTTTCTTATTATTCTTGGTCTTCTTCTTGGTTTTCTTATTATTCTTGGTCTTCTTCTTGGTTTCTTATTATTCTTGGTCTTCTTCTTGGTTTTCTTATTATTCTTCGTCTTTTCTTGGTTTTCTTATTTTCTTGGTCTTCTTCTTGGTTTTCTTATTATTCTTGGTCTTCTTCTTGGTTTCTTATTGGTCTTCTTCTTGGTTTTTCTTGGTCTTCTTCTTGGTTTTCTTATTATTCTTGGTCTTCTTCTTGGTTTTTCTTATTATTCTTGGTCTTCTTCTTGGTTTTCTTATTATTCTTGGTCTTCTTCTTGGTTTTCTTCTTCTTGGTCTTCTTCTTGGTTTTCTTATTATTCTTGGTCTTCTTCTAGTTTTCTTATTATTCTTGGTCTTCTTCTTGGTTTTCTTATTATTCTTGGTCTTCTTCTTGGTTTTCTTATTATACTTCGTCTTCTTCTTGGTTTTCTTATTATTCTTGGTCTTCTTCTTGGTTTTCTTATTATTCTTGGTCTTCTTCTTGGTTTCTTATTATTCTTTCTTCTTTTTTTCTTATTATTCTTGGTCTTCTTCTTGGTTTTCTTATTATTCTTGGTCTTCTTCTTGGTTTTCTTATTATTCTTGGTCTTCTTGTTTTCTTCTTGGTCTTTTTGGTTTTATTATTCTTGGTCTTCTTCTTGGTTTTCTTATTATTCTTGGTCTTCTTCTTGGTTTTCTTATTATTCTTGGTCTTCTTCTTGGTTTTCTTATTTTCTTCGTCTTCTTCTTGGTTTCTTCTTCTTGGTTTTCTTATTTCTTGGTCTTCTTCTTGGTTTTCTTATTATTCTTGGTCTTCTTCTTGGTTTCTTATTATTCTTGGTCTTCTTCTTGGTTTTCTTATTATTCTTGGTCTTCTTCTTGGTTTTCTTATTATTCTTGGTCTTCTTCTTGGTTTTCTTATTATACTTCGTCTTCTTCTTGGTTTTCTTATTATTCTTGGTCTTCTTCTTGGTTTTCTTATTCTTGGTCTTCTTGGTTCTTATTATTCTTGGTCTTCTTCTTGGTCTTCTTCTTTTTTCTTATTATTCTTGGTCTTCTTCTTGGTTTTCTTATTATTCTTGGTCTTCTTCTTGGTTTTCTTATTATTCTTGGTCTTCTTCTTGTTTTTCTTATTATACTTCGTCTTCTTCTTCTTGTTTTCTTATTATTCTTGGTCTTCTTCTTGGTTTTTCTTATTATTCTTGGTCTTCTTCTTGGTTTTCTTATTATTCTTGGTCTTCTTCTTGGTTTTCTTATTATTCTTGGTCTTCTTCTTGGTTTTCTTATTATTCTTGGTCTTCTTCTTGGTTTCTTATTATTCTTGGTCTTCTTCTTGGTTTTCTTTATTCTTGGTCTTCTTCTTGGTTTTTCTTATTCTTGGTCTTCTTCTTGGTTTTCTTATTATTCTTGGTCTTCTTCTTGGTTTTCTTATTATTCTTGGTCTTCTTCTTGGTTTTCTTATTATACTTCGTCTTCTTCTTGGTTTTCTTATTATTCTTGGTCTTCTTCTTGGTTTTCTTATTATTCTTGGTCTTCTTCTTGAATTTTTTTTATTATTCTTGGTCTTCTTCTTGGTTTTCTTATTATTCTTGGTCTTCTTGGTTTTCTTATTATTCTTGGTCTTCTTCTAGTTTTCTTATTATTCTTGGTCTTCTTCTTGGTTTTCTTATTATTCTTGGTCTTCTTCTTGGTTTTCTTATTATACTTCGTCTTCTTCTTGGTTTTCTTATTATTCTTGGTCTTCTTCTTGGTCTTCTTCTTCTTGGTTTTCTTATTATTCTTGGTCTTCTTCTTGGTTTTCTCTTGGTCTTCTTCTTGGTTTCTTATTTACTTCGTCTTCTTCTTGGTTTTTCTTCTTGGTCTTCTTCTTGGTTTTTCTTATTATTCTTGGTCTTTCTTGGTTTCTTGGTTTTCTTATTATTCTTGGTCTTCTTCTTGGTTTTCTTATTATTCTTGGTCTTCTTCTTGGTTTTCTTATTATTCTTCGTCTTCTTCTTGGTTTTCTTATTATTCTTGGTCTTTCTTGGTTTCTTATTATTCTGGTCTTCTTCTTGGTTTTTCTTATTATTCTTCGTCTTCTTCTTGGTTTTCTTATTATTCTTGGTCTTCTTCTTGGTTTCTTATTTCTTGGTCTTCTTCTTTTTCTTATTATTCTTGGTCTTCTTCTTGGTTTCTTATTATTCTTAGTCTTCTTCTTGGTTTCTTATTATTCTTGGTCTTCTTCTTGGTTTTCTTATTATTCTTGGTCTTCTTCTTCTTGGTCTTCTTTTTGGTTTTCTTATTATTCTTTGGTCTTCTTCTTGGTTTTCTTATTATTCTTCTTGGTCTTCTTCTTGGTTTTCTTATTATTCTTGGTCTTCTTCTTGGTTTTCTTATTATTCTTCGTCTTCTTCTTGGTTTCTTCTTCTTGGTCTTCTTTTTTTCTTATTATTCTTGGTCTTCTTCTTGGTTTTCTTATTATTCTTGGTCTTCTTCTTGGTTTTCTTATTATTCTTGGTCTTCTTCTTGGTTTTCTTATTATTCTTCGTCTTCTTCTTGGTTTTCTTATTATACTTCGTCTTCTTCTTGGTTTTCTTATTATTCTTGGTCTTCTTCTTGGTTTTCTTATTATTCTTGGTCTTCTTCTTGGTTTTCTTATTATACTTCGTCTTCTTCTTGGTTTTCTTATTATTCTTGGTCTTCTTCTTGGTTTTATTTTTATACTTCGTCTTCTTCTTGGTTTTCTTATTATTCTTGGTCTTCTTCTTGGTTTTCTTATACTTCGTCTTCTTCTTGGTTTTCTTATTATTCTTGGTCTTCTTCTTGGTTTTCTTATACTTCGTCTTCTTCTTGGTTTTCTTATTATTCTTGGTCTTCTTCTTGGTTTTCTTATTCTTGGTCTTCTTCTTGATTTTTTTTATTATTCTTGGTCTTCTTCTTGGTTTTCTTATTATTCTTGGTCTTCTTCTTGGTTTTCTTATTATGCTTGGTCTTCTTCTTGGTTTTCTTATTATGCTTGGTCTTCTTCTTGGTTTTCTTATTATTCTTGGTCTTCTTCTTGGTTTTCTTATTATTCTTGGTCTTCTTCTTTTTCTTATTATTCTTGGTCTTCTTCTTGGTTTTCTTATTATTCTTGGTCTTCTTTGGTTTTCTTATTATTCTTTCTTCTTGGTTTTCTTGGTCTTTTCTTGGTTTTATTCTTGGTCTTCTTCTTGGTTTTCTTATTATTCTTGGTCTTCTTCTTCTTTTTCTTATTATTCTTGGTCTTCTTCTTGGTTTTCTTATTATTCTTGGTCTTCTTCTTTTTTTTCTTTGGTCTTCTTCTTGGTTTCTTATTATTCTTCTTCTTGGTTTTTCTTATTATTCTTGGTCTTCTTCTTGGTTTTCTTATTATCTTGGTCTTCTTCTTGGTTTTCTTATTATTCTTGGTCTTCTTCTTGGTTTTCTTATTATTCTTGGTCTTCTTCTTGGTTTTCTTATTATTCTTGGTCTTCTTCTTGGTTTTCTTATTATTCTTGGTCTTCTTCTTGGTTTCTTATTATTCTTGGTCTTCTTCTTGGTTTTTTCTTATTCTTGGTCTTCTTCTTGGTCTTTCTTCTTGGTTTTCTTATTATTCTTGGTCTTCTTCTTGGTTTTCTTATTCGTCTTCTTCTTGGTTTCTTGGTCTTCTTCTTGGTTTTCTTATTATTCTTGGTCTTCTTCTTGGTTTTCTTATTATTCTTGGTCTTCTTCTTGGTTTCTTATTATTCTTGGTCTTCTTCTTGGTTTCTTATTTTTCTTGGTCTTCTTCTTGGTTTTCTTATTATTCTTGGTCTTCTTCTTGGTTTTCTTATTATGCTTGGTCTTCTTCTTGGTTTTCTTATTATGCTTGGTCTTCTTCTTGGTTTTCTTATTATTCTTGGTCTTCTTGGTCTTCTTGGTTTTCTTATTATTCTTGGTCTTCTTCTTGGTTTTCTTATTATACTTGGTCTTCTTCTTGGTTTTCTTATTATTCTTGGTCTTCTTCTTGGTTTTCTTATTATTCTTGGTCTTCTTCTTGGTTTTCTTATTATACTTCGTCTTCTTCTTGGTTTTATTATTCTTGGTCTTCTTCTTGGTTTTCTTATTATGCTTGGTCTTCTTGGTTTTCTTATTATTCTTGGTCTTCTTCTTGGTTTTCTTATTATTCTTGGTCTTCTTCTTGGTTTTCTTATTATTCTTGGTCTTCTTCTTGGTTTTCTTATTATACTTCGTCTTCTTCTTGGTTTTCTTATTATTCTTGGTCTTCTTCTTGGTTTTCTTATTATACTTCGTCTTCTTCTTGGTCTTCTTCTTGGTTTCTTATTATTCTTATTCTTGGTCTTCTTCTTGGTTTTGGTTTTCTTATTATTCTTGGTCTTCTTCTTGGTTTTCTTATTATTCTTGGTCTTCTTCTTGGTTTTATTTTATTCTTCTTCTTGGTTTTCTTATTATTCTTGGTCTTCTTCTTGGTTTCTTATTATTCTTGGTCTTCTTCTTGGTTTTCTTATTATTCTTGGTCTTCTTCTTGGTTTTCTTCTTCTTGGTTTTCTTGGTTTTCTTATTTCTTGGTCTTCTTCTTGGTTTTCTTATTATTCTTGGTCTTCTTCTTGGTTTTATTATTATTCTTGGTCTTCTTCTTGGTTTTCTTATTATTCTTGGTCTTCTTCTTGGTTTTCTTATTATTCTTCGTCTTCTTCTTGGTTTTCTTATTATTCTTGGTCTTCTTCTTGGTTTTCTTATTATTCTTGGTCTTCTTCTTGGTTTTCTTATTATTCTTGGTCTTCTTCTTGGTTTTCTTATTATACTTCGTCTTCTTCTTGGTTTTCTTATTATTCTTGGTCTTCTTCTTGGTTTTCTTATTATTCTTGGTCTTCTTCTTGGTTTTCTTATTATTCTTGGTCTTCTTCTTGGTTTTCTTTGGTCTTCTTCTTTTTCTTATTATTCTTGGTCTTCTTCTTGGTTTCTTATTATTCTTGGTCTTCTTCTTGGTTTCTTATTATTCTTGGTCTTCTTCTTGGTTTTCTTATTTATTCTTGGTCTTCTTCTTGGTTTTCTTATTATTCTTGGTCTTCTTCTTGGTTTTCTTATTATTCTTGGTCTTCTTCTTGGTTTTCTTATTATTCTTGGTCTTCTTCTTGGTTTCTTATTATTCTTGGTCTTCTTCTTTGTTTTCTTCTTGGTCTTCTTCTTGGTTTTTTATTCTTGGTCTTCTTCTTGGTTTCTTATTATTCTTGGTCTTCTTCTTGGTTTCTTATTATTCTTGGTCTTCTTCTTGGTTTTCTTATTATTCTTGGTCTTCTTCTTGGTTTTCTTATTTTCTTGGTCTTCTTCTTGGTTTTCTTATTTCTTCGTCTTCTTCTTGGTTTTTCTTATTATTCTTGGTCTTCTTCTTGGTTTTCTTATTATTCTTGGTCTTCTTCTTGGTTTCTTATTATTCTTGGTCTTCTTCTTGGTTTTCTTTTATTCTTGGTCTTCTTCTTGGTTTTCTTTATTCTTGGTCTTCTTGGTTTCTTATTTCTTGGTCTTCTTCTTGGTTTTCTTATTATTCTTGGTCTTCTTCTTGTTTTCTTATTTTCTTGGTCTTCTTCTTGGTTTTTGGTCTTCTTCTTGGTTTTCTTATTATTCTTGGTCTTCTTCTTGGTTTTCTTATTATTCTTGGTCTTCTTCTTGGTTTTCTTATTATTCTTGGTCTTCTTCTTGGTTTTCTTATTATTCTTGGTCTTCTTCTTGGTTTTCTTATTATTCTTGGTCTTCTTCTAGTTTTCTTATTATTCTTGGTCTTCTTCTTGGTTTTCTTATTATTCTTGGTCTTCTTCTTGGTTTTCTTATTATTCTTGGTCTTCTTCTTGGTTTTCTTATTATACTTCGTCTTCTTCTTGGTTTTCTTATTATTCTTGGTCTTCTTCTTGGTTTTCTTATTATTCTTGGTCTTCTTCTTTTTTCTTATTATTCTTGGTCTTCTTCTTGGTTTCTTATTATTCTTGGTCTTCTTCTTGGTTTTCTTATTATTCTTGGTCTTCTTCTTGGTTTTCTTGGTCTTCTTCTTGGTTTTCTTATTCTTGGTCTTCTTCTTGGTTTCTTATTATTCTTGGTCTTCTTTGGTTTTCTTGGTCTTCTTCTTGGTTTTCTTATTATTCTTGGTCTTCTTCTTGGTTTTCTTATTATTCTTGGTCTTCTTTCTTCGTCTTCTTCTTGGTTTCTTATTATTCTTGGTCTTCTTCTTGGTTTCTTATTATTCTTGGTCTTCTTCTTGGTTTTCTTATTATTCTTGGTCTTCTTCTTGGTTTTCTTATTATTCTTGGTCTTCTTCTTGGTTTTCTTATTCTTGGTCTTCTTCTTGGTTTTCTTATTATACTTCTTCTTCTTGGTTTTATTATTCTTGGTCTTCTTCTTGGTTTTCTTATTATTCTTGGTCTTCTTCTTGGTTTTCTTATTATTCTTGGTCTTCTTCTTGGTTTCTTTATTCTTGGTCTTCTTCTTGGTTTCTTTATTCTTGGTCTTCTTCTTGGTTTTTATTATTCTTGGTCTTCTTCTTGGTTTTCTTATTCTTGGTCTTCTTCTTGGTTTTTTATTATTCTTCTTCTTCTTCTTGGTTTTCTTATTATTCTTGGTCTTCTTCTTGGTTTTCTTATTATACTTCTTCTTCTTGGTTTTCTTCTTCTTGGTTTTCTTATTATTCTTGGTCTTCTTCTTGGTTTTCTTATTATTCTTGGTCTTCTTCTTGGTTTTTTCTTATTATTCTTCGTCTTCTTCTTCTGGTTTTCTTATTATTCTTGGTCTTCTTCTTGGTTTTCTTATTATTCTTGGTCTTCTTCTTGGTTTTCTTATTATTCTTGGTCTTCTTCTTGGTTTTCTTATTATTCTTGGTCTTCTTCTTGGTTTTTCTTGGTTTTCTTTTCTTCTTATTTTCTTCTTCTTGGTTTTCTTAGTTTTCTTATTCTTCTTATTTCTTGGTCTTCTTCTTGGTTTTCTTATTATTCTTGGTCTTCTTCTTGGTTTTTCTTATTATACTTCGTCTTCTTCTTGGTTTTTCTTATTATTCTTCTTGGTCTTCTTCTTGGTTTTTCTTTTATTCTTCGTCTTCTTCTTGGTTTCTTATTTTCTTGGTCTTCTTCTTGGTTTTCTTATTATACTTCGTCTTCTTCTTGGTTTTCGTATTATTCTTGGTCTTCTTCTTGGTTTTCTTATTATACTTCGTCTTCTTCTTGGTTATTATTCTTGGTCTTCTTCTTGGTTTTCTTATTATACTTCGTCTTCTTCTTGGTTTTCTTATTATTCTTGGTCTTCTTCTTGGTTTTCTTATTATTCTTCGTCTTCTTCTTGGTTTTCTTATTATTCTTGGTCTTCTTGGTTTTCTTATTATTCTTGGTCTTCTTCTTTCTTGGTTTCTTCTTGGTTTTCTTATTATTCTTGGTCTTCTTCTTGGTTTTCTTATTATTCTTGGTCTTCTTTGGTTTCTTATTATTCTTGGTCTTCTTCTTGGTTTTTTTATTATTCTTCGTCTTCTTCTTGGTTTCTTATTATTCTTGGTCTTCTTCTTGGTTTCTTATTATTCTTGGTCTTCTTCTTGGTTTCTTATTATTCTTGGTCTTCTTCTTGGTTTTTTATTCTTCTTGGTCTTCTTCTTGGTTTTCTTATTATTCTTGGTCTTCTTCTTGGTTTTCTTATTATTCTTGGTCTTCTTCTTGGTTTTTTCTTATTCTTGGTCTTCTTGGTTTTCTTCTTCTTGGTTTTCTTATTATTCTTGGTCTTCTTCTTTGGTCTTCTTCTTGGTTTTCTTATTATTCTTGGTCTTCTTCTTGGTTTTCTTATTATTCTTGGTCTTCTTCTTGGTTTTCTTATTATTCTTGGTCTTCTTGGTTTTCTTATTATTCTTGGTCTTCTTCTTGGTTTTCTTATTATTCTTGGTCTTCTTCTTGGTTTTCTTATTATTCTTGGTCTTCTTCTTGGTTTTCTTATTATACTTCGTCTTCTTCTTGGTTTTCTTATTTTCTTGGTCTTCTTCTTGGTTTTTTCTTATTCTTTCTTCTTATTATTCTTCTTCTTCTTGGTTTTCTTATTATTCTTGGTCTTCTTCTTGGTTTCTTATTATTCTTGGTCTTCTTCTTGGTTTTCTTTTATTCTTGGTCTTCTTCTTGGTTTTCTTATTTTTCTTCCTCTTCTTCTTGGTTTTCTTATTATTCTTCGTCTTCTTCTTGGTTTCTTATTATTCTTGGTCTTCTTCTTGGTTTTCTTTATTCTTGGTCTTCTTCTTGGTTTTCTTATTTTCTTGGTCTTCTTCTTTCTTCTTGGTTTTCTATTTTTCTTTCTTCTTGGTTTCTTATTATTCTTTCTTCTTCTTTTCTTTCTTTTTTCTTGGTCTTCTTCTTGGTTTCTTTATTTTCTTTCTTCTTGGTTTTCTTATTTATTCGTCTTCTTGATTATTATTCTTGGTCTTCTTCTTGGTTTTTTCTTATTATTCTTTCTTCTTCTTGGTTTTCTTCTTTTCTTTCTTCTTCTTTATACTTCGTCTTCTTCTTGGTTTTTTCTTCTTGGTCTTTTCTTGGTTTTTTCTTCGTCTTCTTCTTGGTTTTCTTATTTGATTCTTCTTCTTTCTTTCTTTCTTTTTCTTTCTTTCTTTCTTTCTTTCTTTCTTCTTGGTTTCTTTTCTTGGTTTCTTGATGATTGATACGTTTCTTTCTTTCTTTTCTTCTTTTCTTTCTTTCTTTCTTTTTTTCCTTCTTTCTTCTTGGTTTCTATTTATTTTGATGATTGATACGTTTTTTCTTTTTTCTTCTTTTCTTTCTTTCTTTCTTTCTTTCTTTCTTCTTTTTTTCTATTTATTATGATGATTGATACCTCTTTCTTTCTTTCTTCTTTCTTTCTTTCTTTCTTTCTTCTTGGTTTTTCTATTTATTATGATGATTGATTTCGTTTCTTTCTTTCTTTTATCTTTTCTTTCTTTCTTTCTTTTTTCCTTCTTTCTTCTTGGTTTTCTATTTATTATGATGATTGAAATCTTCTTTCTTTCTTTCTTTTCTTTTCTTTCTTTCTTTCTTTCTTTCTTTCTTCTTGGTTTTCTATTTATATGATGATTGATGGGCTTCTTTTCTTTCTTTTATCTTTGTTTCTTTCTTTCTTTCTTTCTTTTCCTTCTTTCTTCTTGGTTTTTCTATTTATTATGATGATTGAAATACTTCTTGGTTTTCTTTCTTTCTTCTTTTTTTTTCTTTCTTTTCTTTCTTTCTTTCTTTCTTCTTGGTTTTTCTATTTATTATGACAATTGATAGCTTGGGAGATTTTCTTGGTTTTCTTCTTGGTTTTTCATTTAATGGAAATTGATACCTTCTTTCTTTCTTTCTTTCTTTCTTTCTTACCTCTCTATTTTCTCTATCTCTTTGTTCTCGTTTTCTATTTTTTCTTTCTTTCGCTTTTCCTTCTCTATTTCCTCATCCTACCCTTTCTCCTCTCATTTGTTTATCGTTTTATCTTTCTGTCTTTTCTTCTCTCTTTTCTCATTCTCCTTTTCTTCTTCTCACTTTCCCCATTCTCTCTTTTTCTCGATATGGTAATTCTTGAATTATAAAATCAAGTTTCCATTCAGTGTTGATTCCTATGGCAATAGTGTCTATGTATATAATATATTTCCCGTATATATATATATATATATATATATATATATATATATACTTATTTTAAAACAAAAATATGTTATAAAATCACTATAAAAATAGCCATTTTGTTTCAGCTTACACATAATAATAATAATGGACTATTCCATGCTTAATAAATACTGCGCCTCAGGAGTAGGCAAGGAGTCAGTAGTTCGAGTCAGTAGTTCAAGTGGAGTCAGTAGTTCAAACGGAGTCAGTAGTTCAAGTCGAGTCAAGAGTCGAGTCAGAGGTAGTCCGAAACAGAGTCGCATTCAGACAATTACTGCAAGACATTGGATTAGTGATACTGGTCGAGAATACATTGTTCTCTCTACTAAACCCGATTGTTCATACTAACACTTCTACTTCTCTGTATATATTCCTGTTTGTAATATATCTGTGTTATTCAATACCTGTGCTCGAGTTCATCTTTTTTGGTTCTACCTTGGACTATCACCGTGGTACAAGGAACCGGACCATAACGAGTTAGTACTTTATATGCTGTATCTAGGGTATTTTATGTAAAAAAAAAAAAGAGTTACCCGTCGTAAAACTTAAAGTGTTTGCCCAATTTCAAATTTTATTTAAAATAATTTTTAATTTTAATTTTTTTATTCTTCGTCTTTGAACTTAAGAATGTAAATAATAAAAATTACAAATCATTAATTATAATATTTTATTTTTAATTAAATAAACAAGACTTAACACACAATTTTAAATCATCACTATCAGAATGTGAATCTCATAACAGTCAGATTATATTCAGCACCTGAAGATTTCAGATTGGCATAAAACTCCGCAGCGTTTTATCGACGTTGTATATTATTTATATTCAGTATATTCACTAATACATACATATATATATATATATATATATATAAAACAATTAAAAAGTTTAAAATTAAAAAAATAATAATAATGTTTTTTATGAAAGTATTTATTTACATTTGATATTTCAGATCGACCTCGATCTTTCTTTCGAGGTCGATCTGAAATATCAAATATAAATAAATACTTTCATAAAATTTTCTTTTTCTATATATAAAGAAAGTATACGTTACTTCTCATTATACTATATATATATATATATATATATATATATATATATATATATTCTTTTAAAAGTATATAGATATACATTTAAAAGAACTGTTGGCAACACCATATCAGTGCATAGGTGTGTATATATTACTGATACCTCTTGATGAGTGGACGGAGCGATTCTCGGAGGATCCTTCTACAAATCTCTGGAGTCGGCATGCTGAAGGTATCATCAATCAAGTTTAGTGACAAACGTTTTACTTGTATTAATTCTCTTTCTCTCTCCCAATATATATATATATATATATATAATTTGTGTATTTATGCATCAACCCTTCTTTCAGGCACATTTCATTGAATACGAGAGACAAGGTGCTCTAATTTAGTGTTTTATACAATTTCAAAATTAAATATGTAAAGCATGTTATTAATGATAGGCTCTACGAATATTATTAGTTGTTACATATACAAATATATATATATATATATATATATATATATATAATGTGTGTGTGCACGCGCGTATCTATGTGTGTGGATAAATCAAATAACTAGATAACTAGATATTAGCAACCTTAGATACGTGCGTTAGCGTGCAATACACAGATAACTGAATAAATATTTACTTAATTTAATATAAGGGGGTAAACAAAACAGTGCTAATGTGGTTAGACAGAGCTAAGAAGTATATGTTAATAAATATACATATACCTAAAAAAAAATTAATAATTCGTGCCTGATAGGTTGGTTGACAACGAAACATTAAGTTGCACTTCGAACGTAGGTATATATATATATATATATATATATATATATATATATATCGTATATATATATATATATATATATATATATATATATATATATATATATACCAACGGTTGCACTAATGGGTTTCTCTTTTTACTACGCATACAGTAAAAACTCTCAAAACCATACTTAGTTATCTCCCTTTAAACGGTTTCAGTGGTCATGTACTGTCGCAGCGTTCCCCATTTCATTTGCAACAAATTTAACGTTCCGATAACATAACAATTTGTCTTTGACAATAATGAATACTATAATATTTATTTTATAATGACATAGATATGTCGAAAGTACTTTGAAATAAAACAAATGTATATAAACACGGCGATTTTCTCCCGTCCTTCAATAATGACATCAAAAACTTATTTCCCGGTGGATGTGCACAGGTCAACCGATTTTCAACTCGCGATCATGAATATACACTGTCTAAGTGGTTTGTCTTCTATTCAACATGTATTGACGGGCGCTTGAGAGATGTTTCATGGGAAGTAAGCAAATTTTTGAATGCGGCGTGTGCTCTTGTCTTCGAAGACACAGCGGGAAGTATTTGCGTGCTGGATGTTACCATAAAAGATAAATCTCTTCGTCTCATTGGCCCAATAACCTGATGGATGGGGTAGGTGATAAAGATTCTGGTATTGGAGGTGGAGCCATTTTGTATTTTTTGATTGGAGGGAAGACTGGGGCCGACAAAGAGGGGTGCACAGATAGAATTTGCTGTGTTCTTTTAGACTTCAGAGCTGATTTTAGTTGTTCTATTTTCTCCTTTGTTTCAAAACTTGCCCGTACCTTATTTGGATTGCTCTCATCTTGTCGGCGCTTCTGGTCGTGTCATCGACCTTGGAACTAGTAAAGGTAGTGGGTCTGTGCGTGTCTTTTACTGTGGGAACTGCTGGAAACTAAGGCCCCGCTGGTCATTGGCCATTCCCCCTTTTTCTTTTCCGCGACCGCGCAAGTGGCTGGCAAAGGCTTTTCGAGAAGCTGGGGCCGCACATTGGACCCAAGTGTGGGTGTACCACACCGGTCCCAATCGTTGGCATGCCCATCACTGGCGAGACGGAAATAACAGACTTAACCAGAGGGATATTTCGGTCAGTGGAGGCTAGAAATCCAAAGGCCTTCTTTTCTGGATAGGAAGAGAACTGGTGACCAGTTTCTCCACACTTCCAACAGGTTGTTTTACGAACAGTAACAATGACCAGCATTTTCTGACCCTCTACATCCAAGCAGTTGGGAACAGAGATGAAGACTTTTCGATCTAGTATTATCTAAAAACTCCATCCCCTGTTCAGTTCGTCAGATGCATCATTTAGTATCTGACAGTACTGTGCCAGATAGAGGGCCAAGTGCTCTCCTAAGACCAAGGAGGAACCGCGTATACCGATACAGGGGCCTTCCTTTGCCCTCATATTCCGTGCGGATTATGAGGTCTTTGGTTAAAAGATCTCCACTGGAGGCGTCTTCACAGTCGTCAGACATGGATAACAATACGTC
>CAHIKZ030000629.1:305000-332500 GCA_903632075.3 Acanthosepion pharaonis
AGAGATTTCAATAGGTTTTTTTTCTTATCAGTGACCACTAAATACTGAAACTCTTATCTCCAGTGACTAGGTTGATTGTTGCCAGAGCTGACAACTTCGTATGTGCTATTCCGTCTCCATGACGACCTGTAAGGCATACAATCCTACCTCCGACTAATGATCTCGTAGATCTAATTGCTTACGATTCATCACTACGGTTTCCAAGTTCTTTGTTCGGCTTTTCTTTATCTTTTTCCCAACCCATGAAGAATATATAACCCCTCTCTCTCCAACGATCATTTTCTCTTCATCACACAAGCACCAGTTTTAAAGCCTTTCTTGCATTCGTTTCTGTAGCAATGTTGTTTCCTTAAATTGTGCTTTATTTTTATTTCTACATACTGAGTGTAACAGCAAAATTGTTCAAATCGTGTAAAATCAAAACCGTCCATTTGTTACATTAAGATGTGAATCGTTGCATCTTAGAAATGATCAAAGATATCTTACTGGAATTCTCTGAGATTTTTTATAATACTATTAGAATCTACTTTGAGCAATAAGAATTTATAATTACTCTCAAGCTTAGAAGAAGAATCGTGATGAAATTAATCATAAATGAAAATGACATGTTCATTAATTAATCATAGCTAAGGAACGGGAGCTAATGAAGAATTGAAATAAATTTAATATATATATATATATATATATATATATATATATATATATATATATATTATGAAATGGACAAAGTCCGACAATTATTTTGAGACATTTTTTTATGTTTATACGTTCTTTTTATAGATACAAATATTTAAGTAAATTCTCTGCTCATAATAAACAGTATTAACGACATTTACCGGTCTGTAGAACCGTATTTTAAAAACAATAAAATCGATCTTGCTAACCGAAACGCTCCTCTGTGGCTAAATCAGTAAAGCACGTCAGGCTATATGACGGTTCTGTATAGGATACAGGTTCGATTCCTGGCGGAGGACGCATATTTTCTACGAAAATTTCTCGGACATTCAGGCCGGTAACAATGTTTATTATAAACAGAAACTATACTGAACCGTCATATAGCCTGAAGTGCTTTACCGATTTAGCCACAGAGGAGCGTTTCGGTTAGCAAGATCGATTTGGAATTTCCAAGGGAAAATAAATGCTGGAATCGTGAACAAAATGAATCCGACTGCAACCAGGCGTTCACTATTTTATTCTTCTCACGAATTCTTGATTTCCTGTATATTCCTTTAAGGATGAAGTAAAATGAAAACTTTACAAGATGGTGGAATAATCAGTCTCGTTGCATCAGATTGGGACACTGTTTAGCGAGAAGAAAGCGAGAACGTTAGAAAAAATGGGTTTTGCTTTTAATGCACTAAAAGATTTTGTTGTGGATTCCGAGATGAAATACGCTCTCGAATGACAAACGCAGGAATGAAATATAGCAAATAAATGTATTTACACAATAATACAATTGGTAATACGGTTAGTAAATCCAGAAACGCGGTCAGTAGCAATAATAATAATATATATATATATACAGTCTGGTAAATTCAGTCTCGACGTAGGACTTCCTTAGAGTCTACGTGCTTGTAACTGTGACTTCTACAAGCGGTTACCTCACACTATTACTCTACCTCCAACTCAATCACAATCCCTGCTCTCTGCGACTACTCTGAATGACTCTGGGTATTTATCGGCAGCGGTACAAGTACACACTGGTCGAGTCCACTTGTATGAAAAAGGGGTGGACCCCATAACAGATTTGTATGCGTGTATTTCATCCAAAGACCGAAGAATAGAATGAGGCGCCACCCTAAGAGTTAATGGTTAATAGCATGTCGTCCGATCTTTACCTGTTGCTTCCTATAGATTCGACACTGAATAACCCAAGGGGTGACATGCAATAAAAATCAAGCAATCTATTCTAACATTACTACTGAGTAGGGAGTTCTATCCTCATTGGGGGTCCTATATAAAAACACACATAAAATAGCACGAGTATTGAGATAAAAAAAACAAATAACTAACTTAACCTCAGATTAAATACTGCTGAGTAATGCGATCGATCCTCATTAGGTGCGTATTACAAAATTCAATTTATTAACCAACTAGTGTGTATCTGTCATAAAATCAACCAAATTAGTCTTAGATTACTACTGGGTAGTGATATCGATCCACATTGGGAGCCCTATACAAATTTCGACATTAAATAACAGAAATGTTAATATGTAAAAACCAAAAAAAAACAACATTGGATTAATTACTACTAAGTAATGACATCGAGCTTCATTGGGTGCACGCTACAAAAGTCGATTTATTAAAAAATTGCTCACATTTTCTAAAATCAACCAACCTAACTTGTATGATATATATATATATATATATATATATATAGAAGAGAGGAACCGCAAACGTTTTTGGTTTTAATATGGATTTTTAAAAAAATATATTATGCTTTATTTTCAATCATTTTGCTACACGGGTTTCCGGTCACGCGACCTTCAACAGGCAAAGAGTGGATATTTTCACATATTATTAAAAGGAATAAATTTTTCTTATGATTTCCGATGTTAAATATTCTCGATATTAGACATTCTCTTTTTTGTGTGTTTGTGACCCCAATTTAATGTCATAAGGTTAATTTTATAAAACCTCTTCCCTTTACGGCTAATACCTCCCACCCTAGCCTGACGCCTGCTTCGTGCCTTTCGTCTGACTGAAATACTGAATTGCATAAATTCTGTATCAGTTTTTCGACGGCTGCTAAAGTTACGTCTCTAATTCTGACACGAATTCAGTCTATACACCGGGGTTGAATAAGACTGATGAAGTTTTCGTCGAGTGAAATAGATCTATCCTCCATATGAGGTAAGTTTGGATTTTGTTATGTAAAAATCTCTCTCTCTCTCTCTCTCTCTCTCTCTCTCTCTCTCTCTCTCTCTCTCTCTCTCTCTCTCTCTGTATATATATATATATATATATATATATATATATATATATATATATATATATGTATGCGATCCCAATTGAAACACATTTTGTGGACTGTCATTCTATACCTCAGGATTTGTGAAGTAGAATTCAGCTCCAAAAGATGAAAA
Organism: Acanthosepion pharaonis; assembly: GCA_903632075.3. NCBI lineage: Eukaryota > Metazoa > Mollusca > Cephalopoda > Sepiida > Sepiidae > Acanthosepion > Acanthosepion pharaonis. The sequence goes on from CAHIKZ030000629.1 coordinate 308,087, forward strand.
TAATTCCCTTGATCTTCAAAGAAAAGTTCCTCTAAACCATTTCATCATGAAACAAAAACAGTTTAGAAGAATTAAGGCGATTTTATTAATTATCCTGGTGTCAAGGTTACCTGGCTTTGTCCGTCAGGAAACAACAACTAAATAGATTTAACTGGCGGATTATCAACTCCATCACAAAAATTCGTAATCGCTTCCTAAACACAAAACTATCCCAATTAAATATATTTACTCAGCTTCATTTAGTCTGGCAAAAGACCGCAAATATGGAGCACCCAGTTTTAATGCTTTTCAAGACTAGTTCGCTAAGGCAAGTCAGTCTCATTGTGATTGGGTGATAATAACTACTTAGCACTCATCTAAGTACTGACCACGCTCGATGTTGCTTAACTTCGGTCATCGTGTATTCCTTTGGTAAGAAGGTTTACAGCAATATCACATTGAAACATCTTACGAATTTTCAATATATTTACACTATACATATTCTGTCAGTAACACAAGCATTAATTCCAGACAACTGAAAATCTCAGACATATAGCCATATCATATTAAAACAACAGTTCTCGTACAATGACCGAAGTTAAGCAATATTGAGCCTTGTCAGCAACTAGATGGGTGAACATTCAAGCTTGCAACACTTGGTATTTCCAAGTGGTCTCAAATCTAGGTACTGACCAGGCTCGACGTTGCTTAACTTCGGTCATCGTGTATTCTCAGACATATAGCCATATCATATTGAAATAACAGTTCTCGTAGAATCTTCACAAGATGAACAGTTATGGCATTTCTGGATGATATTTTTTAAGGGATTCAATTTTTCTTATCAAATTGTGAAATGAAAGTTGTCTTGAAAGGACACTCTTCTAGATCTTCTTGTATTAATGCGGGTGTCGCCAAGGGCTCTATCCTTGTACCTACGTTGTAAATAGTGTATATGATACCGCATCTCAGAAATATAGACAGATACTTAAAGGCTGAAACGTTGTAATAAATATGGCGAAAGATGAGGACAATAGTCCGAATAATGTACATAATACCTCATCTCAGAAATATAGACAGATACGTACTTATCAAATTGTGAAATGAAAGTTGTCTTGAATGGCCACCCTTCTAGATCTTCTTGCATTAATGCAGGTGTCGCCAAGGGCTCTATCCTTGTACCTACGTTGTTCCTAATTTTCATTAACAACTAGCGGAGACTTACCTCAGCAACCCAAAAGGGTCAGAGTCACGTGTATATTTTGCAATGGAGTGTATATATATATATACATGAGAATAGAATATATTAAACAAATTTATATATCAGGACAATGTGAAGCAATTGAATGACGCTGGAGTAGACTGTTCTAGTTCCACGTGCCATGTCTAATGGATAGCAGTTGTCAGTTATCTCCTGTTAATTCCCCTCTCCAACTTCTCCACCGCTTTAACCAAGTCATGAACTCGGTCTTTGGGTCCTGTCACTGGATGTAACTAATGCCTTTATCTACTGTGCCATGTGTCTTTGGGGAAAAGTTTACCCCAGCGAGCGAAATAAAGGGTTCAGTTCGACGTTCCAACCACCTGAAGAAGTCCGGAGCGTACAACGGCCGAAACGTTGTGATAAATATGGCAACGAAGATGGGGACAGTAGTCCGAATAATTTAAATAGTGTACATAATACGTCATCTCAAAAATATAGACAGATACGTTCTTATCAAATCGTGAAATGAAAGTTGTCTTGAATGGCCATTCTTCTAGATCTTCTTGCATTAATGCAGGTGTTGCCAAGGGCTCTATCCTTGTACCTACGTTGTTCCTAATTTTCATTAACAACTGTAGCGGAGACTTAACTCAGCAACCCCAAAAGACCAGTGTCACGTGTATGTTTTGCAATGGAGTGTATATATATATATGAGAATAGAATATATAAAAAAATTCTATATATCAGGACAATGTGAGGCAATTGAATGACAAAGTGGAAATATTCCCTAGTCTCTAAATTCTATAATAAATGCCTCGTTGCTTTTTGCTTTCCTACTTGTTGGAAATCATCTTACGTAGTTCCAGTCTTTTAGAATTCAGGTGAACCGTCCGATCCTTCTGTCAACCTATTAGCTTTCTGCCACTTTTTGGCAAAGTGATGGGGGTTCTAATCAACTCTGAAGTGGTTAAAAATCTCGCATCACAAGGTCTCCTTTCAGATAAGCGATACAGTTTGCATTTCTTTAGGTCAACTTCTGATGTGTTAACAGTTATTGTTGCAAGAATCTATTAAGCTTTAGATAAGAGTGGTAAAGCTCGCTGTTGCTTTTGGATATCTCAAAGGCACTTGACAGGATTTGACATACTGGTTTTCTTCACAAGATGAACATTTATGGCATTTCTGGATGATTTGTTTTTTCTTAGTGATTCAATTTTTCTTATCAAATCGCAAAATGAAAGTTGTCTTGAATGGCCACTCTTCTAGATCTTTTTTTGCATTAATGCAGGTGTTCCTCTGAGCTTCACCCTTGGACCTACGTCGTTTCTAATTTTCATAAATAACCTTGCTGATGTCATCAGTTCTCAACTCGTTATCAACGCTGATGACACAACTAATTACTTAATATTAAGTCTGATCGATCCTATTTGGTCAAATTGGCAGCTGATCTCAAAAATGACCTACAATCTGTTGTTAAATGCAGCAAGGTATCGCTTGTTAATTTTAAGGCCTCCAAAACGAAACTGCTCACTTTTAAACGGCCGAGAGAACTCATTTTACTTTCCATCAGCATGGCTGATGCTAACCAGCAGGAAAGTGACCTATTGTGCATTCTCCAACTAAAGTTGTCAACTGCCATGAAATGGAAAGACTATATTGAATCAACTGTTAAGTATGCAGCTCAGAAAGTTGGTTCAGTATGTCATTCCAGACAATTTTTATCGCCAGAATCTATCTAACCTATTTTAAATCTATCATCTATCTTTGCTTTGAATATTGCTGCTACATCTGGTTTTGTTTCCCTGCTCTATAGTTAGAGATTCTTGAGGAAATCCAAAGAATTTATGTTACCTATTTATAAGTCTACCATTCGTTCCTGCCTTAAATATTACCGCGACATATGATCCAGTGCTCCAGCTGTATATTCAGCGATTCATGATAAAATAGTAGAATCTGCAATGTTATTGGTCTTGACCTGGCATCTCGCTTTCAGTTTCTTTCGTACCGCCGTAATGTAGGTTCCCTGTGCCATTTCTATAAATAGTTTCATGGAAACTGTTCTGATGAACTTCAGTGTTTGGTATCTATACATTCTGAATTTAAGCGCAGTACTTGACTGGCGGTAAGGTCCCATCATTTTACAGTTGAAATTAGTAAAAGTAGACGTAAATGCTGTGTTTTTCCTGTCGCACATCTTGCTTGTGGAACTCTCTTCCGGCTTCTTGCTTCCCAGTCAACTTTGATCTTCAAAAATTTAAATGAAATGTCTTCCGCCTTTTTAATTATTGTTCTTTTATTGTGCTCTCTCCTTAAGTAGTTTTTTCCCATATTCTCTAACTGATTGCTTTCTAGTGGCTTTATTGCCTTACTTGGGGTGAAGTGATTTTTAAAAAATACTATAGTTTTGTATGAGTAGCGATATAACCACGGCTATTCGTCTGGCGACATCTCATAGCAGAATCCCAAAAGTAAAAGGACGGTGTGAATGTCGCTTGGGAACACGGGGGGGTGACAATTAGAAAGATTTGAGCGCCTCTGGTTCAAAACTGACGCTAAAAGGTTATGGGTTAAACAAAATACCTGCTTCGTCTTAAATGTATTATTTTTATATTTTGTTTTTTTGGGGGGGCTGGGGGTCTTAAGGCTCATATTAGTTGTTGTTTAAAGACCATAATAAAGCAGGTAAAAAATTATAAATTATCATGGAAGTGTTTTAGCAGAGGACAGAAAGTGTGATACCGAAATCCGTAGTCGCGTAGGGATAGAGAAAAATGCCTTCCAAAAACTAAGCAAAGTATTAAGAAACATGAAAAGTTCGTTAGAAGCAAAGAAAAGTGGCACAGTGAATAAAAGCGTTGATTGGATCTAGTGACTTGACCAAAAGTTTTGTAAGTTCAATACCTGGCTAAGAGACTTAGAGAGTTGAGTTAAAGGAAGATAACTGAGGCATCCAGAAGAGGCAGGGCACATGGAACTAGAACAATCTACCCCGGTGCACGAAATAAAGGGTTCCGTTCGAAATTCCACTCACCTGAAGAAGGCTAGAATGTACAACGGCCGAAACGTCGTGAACTTAACAACAAAAGTGAGGACAGTGTAAAGAAAAGTCTACTTAACTGTTACGTACCATCAGTCCTTCTGTATAGAAGTGAATGCTGGAAAATTTCCTCAAAGATGAAGAAGACACTTAAAGCAACAGAAATGTGGTTCTATAGAAAGCTTCTAAGGATACCATATGAGCAACGATGGCATTTTAACAAAAATAGAAACAAAAAGACACTTAGAAGTTGAAGTTTCGTGGATGCATGATGAGAAAAGAAGGCTTAGAAAATTTGATACTCACCGGACATATTGAAGGAAAACGAGACAGAGAAAAGCAGCTACCTACAGAGCTTGTGTACATGGTCGGCAGAATATGGATTAGGAAAGATATCTAAAAGGACAGGAAGAAGTGGAGAGCCATGATCGCGTACGTCCTGAAGAAGAAGAAAGAGCTTGAGTAAATGGATGGCGAGCAAGGTTTTAGAAAGAATAAAAAGAAGACATAATTTTTTAAGAGGCGCAAAGGACAGGAAATTGCGGAGAGTCATGACTGTAAACGTCCTGAAGGGACACGGCACATAGAAGAAGAAGATGGTTCGCTTGCCTGATGTAAGTGGCATAGTTCTGTTGCACATATTTTATTGGTCAAGGATGTCTGAATTTGTATTGATCGACACTACTTTTGGCGGCCATTTTCCCATTTCTAATAGGCACCTTTCCATAGAAGGCATGAAGATGATTCCGCGATTAAAATTCTTAATCAGAAACTCTTCTCTTTTAATCATCTCAGAGAATCTACTCAGGCTAACGCGAAGAAGAAGAAGAAGAAGAAGAAGAAGAAGAAGAAGAAGAAAAGAAGAGGGAGAGTAAGAGGAAGAAGTAAAGGAGGACAGGAAAGAGAAGAAAAGGGGAAGAAGATGAATAAGAGAGAAAAAAGAAAAGGAAGAAGATGAAGAAGAAAAAGAAGATAAAAGAAAAGGAAGAAGAAGAAGAGAAAGAAGAAAAAGAAGAGAGAAAAAGAAAAGGAAGAGGAAGAAGAGGAATAAGAAAAAGAAGAAGAGAGAAAAAAGAGAAGGAAGAAGAAGAGGAAGAAGAAAAAGAAGAAGAGAGAAAAAAGAGAACGAAGAAGAAGAGGAAAAAGAAAAAGAAGAAGAGGAAGAAGAAAAAGAAGAAGAGGAAGAAGAAAAAGAAGAAGAGAGAAAAAAGAGAAAGAAGAAGAAGAAGAAGAAGAAGCGGGAGAAAAAGAAAAGGTGAAGAAAAGAAGAAGAAGAAGAAGAAGAGAAGGAGAGGAAGAAGAAAAAATGAGGAAGAATAAGAAGAAAAAAAGAAGAAAAAGAAATAAAGAAGAAAAAGAGGAAGAGAAAGAAGAAGAGGAAGAGTAAGAGGAAGAAGTAAAGGAGGACAGGAAAGAGAAGAAAAGGGGAAGAAGAAGAGAAAGAAGAAAAAGAAGAAGAGAGAAAAAAGAAAAGGAAGAAGAAGAGGATGAAGAAGAAAAAGAAGAAGAGAGAAAAAAGAAAAGGAAGAAGAAGAGGATGAAGAAGAAAAAGAAGAAGAAGAAGAAGAAGAAGAATAGGGAGAAAAAGAAAAGGATGAAGAAAAAAAGAGTAAGAAGAAGAGAAGCAGAGGAAGAAGAAAAAAATGAGGAAGAAAAAGAAGAAAAAGGCAAAGAAGAAAAAGAAATAAAGAAGAGAATGAGGAAGAGGAAGAAGAAAAAGAAGAAGATGTGGAAAAAGAAGAAGAAAAAGAAAAAGGAAATATAGTATCTATTCCAATGTAAAGACTACAAAAGAGGTTATTGTCGCTTAGCATGAATGCAGATTTTTACAGTCGCTTTATCTTCCAGCTGCGTAAAATGTTTGGCGTGTTATATCGATAATAACAATGATAAGTACAACAGTCTTCTAAAATCAGTGTATAATAATGTCAGTGTCTCTTCTCAAAATTCTAGTCGGTTAAGAAGATTGTAAATTCAACGCGAATTAAGATTTTTTTCCTGTCATACAAATGATCAAATTTGCTGTTAGCAAATCTTTAAGTCATTACAAAAATGGCCATTCATACAATCATTATAATTAATCAAAAAAAAAAAGTAAAGAAAAGAAAACGCTATGAGGAAAAGCAATTAACAAATTTTCTCTGACTGAATTCTGAATCAGCAAAGAATCGCTATTTATTAAACTCGACACACTTTGGTAAAAAAAAAAAAAAAAAAAAGCCACATTTCACTATCAAGAGTTTTACGATTGATTGGTTGTTTTTTGTGGTTTATCAACCCGTTCCGGATTATTAAAGAACCTAAATACATTTTGGATTATAAACATGATTTTTTTTCCTTTTTTGACAATGGAATATTCATTGACATTTTTTGATAATTCTTTCCATGTACAAGTTCTACTATTTATAGCAGAGCTAGGAGAGAGGTTCATACTGAGGATATTTGTGCGAAAGTGAATGTAACGAACCCGACCGGAATTGGAACTCGGCTCTTCGATTTCTCATTCCGAGAGAAGAGATTGTGAGATCAGCATCCTAATAAATATATGGAAAAGAATCTTTTATTAACTTTCACTTAGAGATTATATTGTTTTTTATGAGAGACAGTTTTTTTTTACTGTTGTGCAGATAGATAGATAGATAGATAGATACTCAACTGACAGAGATAGATAGATAGAAAGATAGATACTGAACTGGCTGAGATAGATAGATAGATAGATAGATAGATAGATCTTTTTATAATACTATTGGACTCTACTTTCGTTGTATATTGCTACTGGACTCAAATAAGTCGACGAAAACTTATATATATATATATATAAAAGTTTAAGTAAATGCTCTTTTTATAATAAACAGTATTAACGACATTTACTGGTCTAAATGTCCGAGAAATTTTCATAGAAAATATGCGTCCTCCGACAGGAATCGAACCTGTATCCTATACGGAACCGTCATATAGCCTGACGTGCCTTTAACCGATTTGGCCACAGGGAAGCGTTCGGTTAGTAAGGTCGATTTTACTGTTTTTAAACTTACAATTCTCCATGATTTTCTCTCGTACATTCATATCTGCTCGATGCGTATCCAAATGTAAACAAATGATGTTATTCATATTATGAAATGGACATGCAGTTACAAGTAATCCATATTCAATTTTGGTATATGATTTTTTAAATCTGTTTCTAAATCTTTTATTGTTTTTCAATCATGCCGCCTCACCTGCAATCCTCTTCCGCCTCACCTGCTATCCACTTCAGCCTCACCTGCTATCCTCTTCCGCCTCACCTGCTATCCTCTTTCATCTCACCTGCTCTCCCCTTCCGCTTAATCTGCTATCCTCTTCCGCCTCACCTGCTATCCACTTCAGCCTCACCTGCTATCCTCTTCCGCTTCACCTGCTATCCACTTCCACCTCACCTTCTATCCTCTTCCGCCTAATCTGCTATCTTCTTTTGCCCCACCTGCTATCCACTTCCGCCTCACCTGCTATCTTCTTCCGCCTCACCTGCTATCCTCTTTCGCCTAAAATGCTATCCTCTTTCGTCTCACCTACTATCCACTTCCGCCTCACCTGCTATCCTCTTCCGCCTAATCTGATATCCTCTTACGCCTCACCTGCTATCCTCTTTCGCTTCACCTGCCATCCTCTTTCACCTCACCTGCTATCTTCTTCGACCGCACCTGCTATCCTCCTCGAGAGCAACTATGAGTTTGGGAATCACTGTCCTAAATGAATACCTTAATGAAGGCTTAGTGGTCCAGCACAGCCAGTGAACCTTTTCAGGAGACTTTGGCATATTGAAGGCAGGTGAGACATAAGAAAGAGTTTGTATTTAAATATAGCCCCCTCCCTTTCATAGGCCTGAAGGACGAAACACGTCGCACGAAATCATTTTCTACAAGGAAGATTAAAGAGCAGTGATCCGAATCTGAAGAGACCATACTATCTCATCGTTGATAATTCGCAGGTTCACCATTACCATCTATCGAACGTTCTGAATCTTCACATCAATGGCAGAGTTTGACGGTCGTCCTTCCCCTTTTGCCGTGCGTCACGCTTGTCCGGTTACTTATAAACCTCTACGATCTACGCATACACACTTCTGTGTGGTAGTGCACTGTCACGGTATTCTATTAAAAGTCGCTCGTGAATTTCAGTCCTTGACTCACCAGAGAAATTAAAGCACTCCTCTTTGTTCCTCCTTGGTGCACACTGATAGCGGAAAGGCTATGTGTACACTGTAAAAACAGCAAGAAAACTGACGCCATCAAGCTCAAATTTTGATCACGTTACCACAATATTACCAACAACAAGTACGCATGAGCAGAAGGCAATTTGACAAAATTTTTTTAACTTACCTTCGTAAATTCTAGCCGTCTGAGGATTACTGGAGCGTGAAACTAGATTAACGACTCTGGTTTTGTTAAGTCTTGACAGTGTAAAGTATTTTCTTTCTTTTTTTTCTCTCTCTCTGTCTAGATAATCTGGGCGTTGTCCACTTTGCTGAGTAGGTAGGCGTTTGCTTTTGATCTTTCTTTCTTTGTACTTTCCTTGTTCGCGATTTTATTTCTTTTAGGTCTTAGGACGTCTAGCAAGTTGCCTGTTGGTCACATCAACATACTTGTATTTTTTCTTTAGTATATATATATATATATATATATATATGAAAATATTTTTGAAGGTACAAAATCTAATAACAGAAATAAAAGTGTGAAGCTTGATATTACTAGACATTTCTAAAAGCGAAGGAACCGCTCATCATCAGGCCTCCACGGGAGATTTAACTTAAATTAAAACACTAGAAAATGTGCAATGAGTAGGAAAAGGGAAGAAAAAAAAATGAACCCAAGGAGCTAGAGACAAATAACAGCGAGACCCAACAAACATTCACGCTGTTTACACAAGGAAGGTTTGCGGGACACGATGTAAAGTGCCCCCAGGAACTTGAAGTGAAATAATTAGAGCGACCGGGACACAACAGTCAACCAATCAGCAATTAAATTAGCCGCACACTCTCTGTTATTTAAGAGGTGCTCACATATGGCGGAACCATAGGTATTTTGGACACGTCCATTCAACGACAAGGTGTGATTCCTGATCTTGGTGGGAACATGTTTAATTGTCATGTCCAGCCGTTATATATATATATATATATATATATATATATATATATATATATATATATATATATATATATATATACATACTTATTTTTTTACTTTTATATACACACATACACACGTATATATATATATATGTGTGTGTGTGTGTGTGTGTGTGTGTGTGTGTTTGAATGTTAAATTTCTGAGAATAATTCTCAAGCTAAGACAATTTGGATAAAAAGAAGACAGTTGGAAAACGTATTTCTTAGTCATCGCCGACGCGTTTCGTCAATCCGACTTAATCAAGGCAAGTTTAAAAGCGAAATATTTTTTTTTTAGTTATCTTAAACTCAAATATAACAGTAAGCCTCCTTCTGGATGTTTTCTCCAAGGACACATTACTCAGTGGATAAAGACGTTGGTTGGTTAGATCCAGCGACTAGACTTGTGAGTTCAATACCAGGCCACAGAAGAGGTGAACCAAAACTTGGACAGTTGAGTTAAAGGGGGAAAAAAAACTGAGAGATGCGGAAGAGGTATGGCACGTGGAATTAGAACAATCTACTCCGGTGGACTAAATAAAAGGTTCGGTTCGAAATTCCAAATACCTAAAGAAGGCCGGAGCGTACAACGGCCAAATTGTCATGAATATTGCAATGAAGATGAGGATAATGTAAGTAATGAAAAATACATTAAGTGAAAGATTTTATAAATTTCAACTGAAAGCAGAACTGGTTGCTAGGTCAATGAATGCCAAATGTTTCCTTGTAGGGAAACAGCTAATATTACCTTATATATATATATATATATATATATATATATATATATATATATATATATATATATTAAATGATATAGACAAGTTTTGTCTATTTATTTTAAGTCAGTTCCTTTCATATTTCCTGATAAGCTTAATAATATTATCATTGAAAGACGAAAGGAAATCACAATATTGATACATGTTTTTTAATCCTATCTAAGCTTTCGGCTTATATAAGCCATTATCAAAGATGACAATTACATTTCAATATATCAAACAATACACGGACAAAACAATAATCATAGTCTGTTTTTGTTGATATGAAAGATTTCCAAGCAACGACAAACTCGTATATACGAGATGTGGAAGCGAAAATCGCACCGCAGCTCGTGACGTCACACGGGAGGGTGAAACTGGGAAGTGTTAAGTCTCCCTGCATATTTACATTGCGCTATATTGAGTCTACTTAGTACCCGCTGGCCCAAGGGTTCGATTCTCGGTAATTATTACGCATTGCTGAAGGACGAAAAGGCCGTCTGAACTCGATGAATTATTATGTCATATATATATATATATATATTAAGGCATAAAAAGCAAGAAATTTTATATTATAGGCCATGATAGATTTAAAACAAAAACACACACCAGTCGACCGGTTTCGTCCCCTCTTATCAGAACTGTTAACGGGGAAGACAAATTATGAGGAAAAGAAAAAGAAAAAAGTCTGTCATGGATGACATGAATGAGTGGACAGGGAGAAAAAAAATTATTATAAAAATTATACCAACAAAGATGCTAGAAGCGCAGCACAGCAAGTCCAAGCAAACAATCTCTTTGTTTACAAAGGGAATGTTGCCTGGACCTGATGTAAAGCGTCTCCAACACCTTAAGATGGAATAATGAGTGAGAATTAAACAACACGTACCTGCTATAATACTGAATAAAATTTTTTCTTTGATGGATACCATTCGTAACACGTATGGGTCTTCGATTGCGGATCACTTTATAAAGAATCCTACTTGTGCGATGGATTTCAGTGTGAACTGGTTTTCCGTTTTGACCAGTTCGAACTCGTTATTTTTTTCTTTTCCTTTTCTTCATAATTTTAGTTCCCCGTTAACAGTTCTGATGAGAGGGGACAAACCGGTCGACTGGTGTGTGTTTTGTTTTAAATCTATCAAATCTTAAAATTTCTTGCTTTTTTGTTTTAATAAACTGTTTCATATATATATATATATATATATATATATATATATATATATATATATATATATATTTATTTGTATAGATGTAAGTTTGTGACCCAGGGTTTCACGCTATTTGCGATCGTCAGACAAACTGATTAAGTTTTAAATTTTGGATTTATATGTGTTTGGGTATATCGGTATTTTTATGGAAGTGGGTAGAAAAATTGTCGTCGGGACGCCAATCATAATTAAGCAAGCATACATACACGCACGGAGACTCATTGGCGTACGTAGAAACACGCACACATCACGCTCACTAACTGGAGCTCACACAAACATAAACATATGTGAACAGTGAGGAACTAAGCATATATGCGCATATATGTGTCGTTGCGCACATACATACGCATTTGGTCGCTGTATTCGATGATGGATTGTGAAACGATATTTTTTTGTTTGTTGCGTTGTCAACGCTCAGACCGTTTTTCTATTTTTTCGCTGAATATATATATATATATATATATATATATATATATATATATATATATATATAAAACAAATATATATATAGATACATAAAACAAATATATATATAAAACAAATATATATATATTTATATATATATATATATATATATATATATATATAATACAAATATATATAAAACATATATATATATGTACACTTACATATATATATAAAAACAAATATATATATATATGTATACTTATAAAACAAAAATATATATATATATATATATAAAACAAGTATATATATATATATATATATATATATATATATATATATATATATATATAATAAAAAAATATAAAAAATTAAAATCTTCAGACACACTAGGTTGTATATTAATATTCCTTCATTTTTATTATTTGTCCATTTAGATTCCTCGACTAGTTTCAGCCAACATGGCCATCATCAGGAGAATAATAATTTCTGCTTGCTGATAGCAGTGAACTACAGAACTACATATATATATATATATATATATATATATATATATATATATATATATATATATATATATATATATATAAAACAAATCCGTTTAGGTGAAATCTTGGTAGGTTTTCCTGGCTCTTTGGGATTTGTTATATACATATATAGGATTTAGGATTTATTTTATTTATTCCCGATCTACTTAGCGTATTGAGCACTCTACGTTTTAGCTTTACTATTCGCTTGAGGTTTTTTTTTTCTTTGAACTAAAGACTTAAGGCACTGGACGATTTGTTTCGCTCTGTTCAAATGTTTTTAGTTCTTTCTTTTTTTTCCAATTTTTTTCTCGGATACCGATTTGTTTTCACATATCTACAAGTTGGACTATCCGAATCTATCTGGAAAGGAAAAACAAAAGAAAAAAATGACCCCCCAAAAAAACGAACAAGAAAACAAGAGAGAGACGAAAAGAATAACAGTTTCCTATACAAAAACTAAAATGACTAATGCCTCGAGAAATTAGACCCAGGCAAAACAGTAATACTAAAAACTAAGCAGGAATTCAAACCTGAATCGTTACTGACTTTCGAAATTCGAAGTAATCATTTGGATCTAAGTACTGCTTATTTTGTTAATACATACATATATATATATATATATTATATATATATTGTTAATACATATATATATATATATATATATATATATATATATATATATATATATATATATATATATAAATGTATCTATGTATTTATGGGCAAGCTCACCTTTTGACGGAAATGAAAAAAAATTACAAATTGAATTCGACCTATGAGGATATATTTGCTGCGTTCATCCATCATCGAATTTTTGAAAATAACCAATATCTATTTATGAAAGAAGAAAAGCAAAATGTCGGTTTACTGACAGCCTTTCCGGATAAAAAGGATGCTTCTGAAAAGAAAAGACATTTCCTGGCAGAACTGATATAGTTCGATTAATCACCAGCCTGAAGAAGAAAAAAGTAGTAACATGAAACAAATTCGTTACAAACCTTTCTTTTTCAATTATCCGTACAGTTTTTTTTCTTCTATTCTTATTTGACCGATGTTCTTTACTTTAGTTTCATCTGATGTAATGTTTAAAATAATCATCTAATCGATATCCCAATTTAGGTATGTATATCTTTTTTTATATTTTATATATATATATATATATATATATATATATATATATACAAAAGCAAATGTCTATAAACAGTATTAAATTTGGGTGCATTTAACCATTTTCCTTTTTTAAATTTTACATGGAAAAAATTTAATTAATAATAAAATGTCTTTAATAAATATAGCTCTAAAAATAGTCAATTTTCAATTTCAGTCATAAACTGAAAAATCCTTTACCGCACTAATCGAGTATTATATATGCACTAATCGAATTTTGGTATATAAAAGTTTTAGAGAACTAATCGAAAACGCATTAATCGAATTCGTATTAATTCTGATTTTTTTTATTTTGTAGAAGTAAGAAAGTACGGAAATTTTCCATAATTTTCATTATCCCAAGTGCTTTCGGTCACTTTATGCATATTCAAGGGTGTTTTATTTTTTGTGTTGTTAGTTTTTCTATTGTTTTAACTAAGTTGTATTTTATTTTTGTGTTGTTTTAAATAGGAGTGTTTATTCCGAGCCTTCGCGTGTTGAGCGTCGCTGAAATACGCGTGAACATCTTCCTATCAAAAAACAAACAAACAAACTGATAACACACCATTTCCACTGTTAAATAAGGTGAGATTGATAGTAGGAGAGTGATGTTTGATATACAGAGTCTCTCTTATAGCGGGATATTACTGGTAATGTGATTTACATAGAATGTTAGTGTTTTCGGCCAGAATTTTTCTTAAGGGTTCTTGAAAACAGTGGATTGATGATTTGTATAACACTTTCATCTGATAAGGGATGCGTGAGACATCTACTCAAGGAGATGATAGCATGTCCGACACACGCACACACACACACACACACACACACACACACACATATATATATATATATATATATATATATATATATATATATTAACCCTAAATTAAAGCACCAGACAGCTCTTTCAAATAAATTTGGGGAATTGAAGGAGAATGGTTGGAACCCCGGACTGGAAGATTATAGGTTCCGAACATACCCCAAGTAGTCTTTGAGATAAGTGTAACTTATGTTTAGAAGAAAAAAAATGGAATAATAAAATACAATAATCAAAGCCAATTATTGAAGCAAAAAAATGAATTAGTTCTAAAATGCCGGCATAAAAACAAATTCAAATTTCCATAATATAGATTTTACTTTATTAGCTACTATAACGCTTCAAATGTCGAATGTATAACTAATTCTAATTTCTAAAATTTTACACCATATTAATTATATTTCATAATTATTCCCCTGTTCGAAGAAATCTCTTTCCTTTTATCACTTACACTTCTTTATCTAGGGTTCTTTAGTGTCATTGTAATATAACTTTGTATTTTAAGTATTTTTAAGTATAACTTTATATACTTTTAAATAATAATTGTTTTTGGATTTAACTTTTTAATTAAGTTAGTTTTTTATTTATTTATTTATTTTTTATTTCGAAATGTATAATTTATTTTATCTTATATTTTTATTACTAAATGTTTCTTAGTCTTTAATATAACCTCTTGGTTTTATACTAAATATAATATTTTTAGATATAATTTTACTTAATTTTAATACAAATTATCTAAATATGATTTATTTTTAATTTATTTAAATATATCTTATTTTTAAATATATCTTATCTTTGGAAGAACATTTTTAGTATGATTTTATGTTTAAAAATAACTTTATCTATGTAATTTAAGTTTTTTTTTTTTAAATCCCTTTTTTGTTCCTATCTCAGTTTCAAATTAACATTTCATTATTCATATAACCCCAATTTAATGTCATAAGGACAATATCCGGGTTTAATTTTATAAAAATCTCTTCCATTTAAAACTGATATCTTCCACCCTCCCCTAAACACTGTCTCGTGCCTTTCGTCTGACTGAAACATTGAAATGGATAAATTCTGTATTAGTTTAAATTTGTAATTTCGACACAAACTCAGTCTATACCAGGGTTGAATAAGACGGACGAGTATTTCGTCGGTTGAAATAGATCTATTCCCCATATGAGGTAATTTTGGATTTTATTGTGTACTATATATATATATATATATATATATATATATATATATATATATATATATATATACTCGTAACTCGGATATAAGAGAGTTGTCGGGACCGGAGAAGAAGTCTCTTATATCCAGGTTTGGTCTATTTTATATACATTAACACAGGCTCTAATTTGGGACCAGAGAAAATCTCTCTTATATCCGGGTTTCTCTTATATCCGGGTCTCTTATATCCGGGTTACACTGTATCTAGGATTATTTGAGGAAGCATTATGTTCTGCATTTATGTTAATATTTCTAATGGCCCGTCTCATTTGTTCGTCAACAATGTAATTAGGAAATTCTTTATTAATGAGAGTTTAATGTATTTTAATTCAGTGTAGAAAATCATTTTTGTTGAAGAATTTCCTTTTACACGGTTTATTAAATTTCTTATAATAGCTACTTTGTAATCGTAGGACATTCCATTTTATAGTTGAGAGTGAACGTGTTTATACTAGTTTTTTTAACATATGCCGGCAAATACTTCGTTTCTCAGTTATTAACTTCAAAGTTTACAGTAGACGCTGTTAAATGTACAATCCAAACTACAATCCAAAAATACTTTACAAACATCGAATATCCTGCCTTAGTTAAAGTTCTCAGCTAACTCGCTATTACGCACGTTAAACGTTGAAGACAAACTAACCACAAATGTACACGAATAACAAATGTAGCCTAGTCTAAAGACAACATGGCGCCATATACCGTAAACTTTCTTTAAGCTTAACAAGTCAAAAACGAAGGACTTCCGGACATATGTCTATATGGTCTTTTGTTTTGGTGTGAGGAAACCCCAAAAGTTTGTAAAAGTATTTCTGATACACCCTATATATATATATATATATATATATATATATATATATATATATATATATATATATATATATATATATATTGCCGAAACTAGCCGAGGAATCTAAATGAAAAAATAATAAAAAAAAAACGAAAGAATATTAATCTACAACCCAGTGTGTCTGAAGATTTTAATATTTTTTATTGTTCAATATATATATATATATATATATATATATATATATTAAGACATGTCTCATGGAATAAATTAGACAATTTTCTCTACTCATTTTCAATAGGCTCCCTAATATCCTTATTAAAGGAAGAGAAAAAATTACCATGTTGATACCTATTCATTTATTCCGAGTACTTTCGTCATTAGCACACTGTCATCATCAGAGTGTTACTTTTTTGTTGTTTTTTTTGTAAAACAAAAATTGTTGTGTTCATCATTTTTTTAAAATTTAGATATTTCTTAACTTACATCCTCTTGTGTTTACATCATGAAATTTAAATTGTACAGTACAAGTAAAAAGAATAACTTTAACATAAACAGACCAATTTTGTCTGAAACAATTTATTGACGATGTTGTTCATCTTGAAATTTCCCGTTGGTTTATTAGTTAGAGGAATTAATCAATCATCTTAGTATCGATCTTATGGAACTCTCATATCATTCTGTTCATTCCCCTGGGCCAGAAGTGAGTAATTTAATAGTAATAATAATCCTAGTAATAAATGCACTAATGTTACACCAGACATGACTCTTGTGTTTTCTGATCTTAACTGTCTAGCTGCGTAAACGTGTAGACGTTTTATTTGTTTCTTTCCTTAAATCGCACACTGTTGTAATAATAATAATAATAATGAAATTACAAGTGCATGAAGAGGGGCAGATAAATTATAATACACCTACTGCAGCGTCAAAGGACCTAAAAAAGAATGCAAAAGCAAATGCAATGTACCAAATGCAGAAACGTTGGCAAGATAAACCTCTTTATCGTCAATACTCTTTCAGTGCCAAACAAGCTGATGTAAACAAACCTGGTACCCATCACTGGCTACCCAGTGAAGGATTAAAAGCTGAAACCGTAGGTTTTATTCTTGCTACACATGACAAAAGCTTGCTACACCCTTGTGCTAATTAATTGAAACAACCGCTTTAGTTTCCTTTCTTTCACAATCCTGTCAGTTTTAGACCCACTGGAGTGACACGGTGTAATCGATTTCTATATTTTTTTCTCAGATTAGGTCATTTGCAGTGGTGTGAAGTCCGTGATTGCGTCAGATTTTATTACGCCCAGACACTATTGTCTCGACTGTCGATTAGTTGCCGTATGACCACTGTCTGCGATGGACGTTACTCCAAAGTACGTAGGAAAATTGTGACGCCGCATGAACACACTGGCAAGCCTTACCAGTGAGCAAGTCAAAGTACTCTAGACTGGCCCGGAAATTCTTCTGATTTAAATCCAATCGAGAATCTGTGGTCAATATGCAAGGAACGACTTCGTGGAATGGGCATACAAAGTACTAAGATGTGTACTGGGTCATGTTTCATTGGAAAAATATGAACAAAAATGTAAATAATAAAGGAATTATTCGTTTTGCTTCAGTTAGTTTGCACAAAGGTGTAGATAGAAATTACCAAGCAAACACAATGAAAAAATGCGTTAAACCGAAATCCGGATTCTTTGATAAATATCCAGAGACAACTGAACGTCTTGTATCAGGTTCTCTAGTATTGGCACCGACCAAATATAAATCTAGGCATGGCAAAGTGAGGCAATATCTGCATTTGGGAATTAAGCAACTGTTACGGAAAGGAAACTATAAGAAACTGGTAAGAAGAACACCAAAAATCAGTAACAGAGATAGAACATGTAACAATTTTATAGAACTTTACTATATACAAAGACAGAACTAATCCAGAATGAATGGTTTACACATAATGATCAAAGACCACCAAAACAGAATGCGCTGTCTTCTTGGCATGGCAGTTCTTGCAGACGATCTTTGAAGACCTTTAAAAAATATATAACGATCTTGAAATGGAAATCTCAAAAATGTGACCCATGAGGAGATCAATAATTCCAGTTGTAGTGAAGACATCCGTCTGATTGGAAAAAACCTTCCAATAGACTCAGTGGCGTAGCTAGGGGGGCGGACAGCACAGGAAGGGTGACACAATGTCACCCCCAACAAAATTTTTCAACCAGGCTAAGGTGCCAAAAATAGTCTGAAAACAGTGGTGGAGACAGAGGGTTTTGCAGGCGGCCATATGACTCCCCAGAAATAATTTATGACCCCCCAGTTTTGTCCCCACCGTCAGAAATTTTCTAATAAATTCTCGGGAAATTTGTGAATAGAAAAAATAGCAATGTTTTCAGCTTTTGATTTGAACTGATTATTTTGTGGTATTGGATTTTGTCTTGGATCATACATGTAAACAGTAACGTACCGGTCAGTAGAGTAAAGTAGAGGTAGAGCATGTATGAAAATTTAGCTACAGCTAACCATTCAGCATAGGGTGAATCGGGGTCATTGAGGTGACATTTGAGCGGACCGCCCCGGGTGACATTTACTCTAGCTACGCCACTGGATAAACTAACTGAAGGGATTCCTATGCCTTAAAGAAATACAAAAAAACTGTATTCACGAGTACAGCTCACAATTTACAAAGATCCTTGTCTATGTAAAATATGTGTAATTTTTTTTTTTTAATGCTCAGTGGAAAATATCATGAAGCCATTTCTGACTTTATGTCTCTGGTTGGCACCCGGAAGAAAATGTGAATAAAACAGAAATCAAAATAATAATAATAATAATAATATAGCAAAAATGAATATACCCAGAGACATAACAAGGTAGCGACATATGTGCACTGGAAGATATGCAAGAAGCACAAAATCGAAACCACTGAGAGATGGTATGACCACCAACCAGACACGCTTACCCAAAATAACGATGTAACTATCCTCTGGGACATGCCAATTCAAACTGACAGGGAAATAGAAACCAAGAGACCAGATATTATCATAAAAGACAAGAAATTCAGGAAATGTATGCTTATTGACATAGCAGTACCATCTGAGAGAAACGCCACCATGAAAATTATCGAGAAATTTTCCGAATACAAGGACCTGGAGATTGAGATTAACAGGATGTGGGGAATGAAGACTGAGACTGTACGAGTAGTAATCGGAGTTCTGGGCCTCGTCAGAAAAGGAATGGACAATTTTACTAACAGTGTCCCAGGTAACATCAACATACAAGTTGTCCAGAAGATCGCCCTACTAGGAACATCCCATATACTAAGAAATGTGCTATCAGTTAAATGATAATTCTCCTATAGGGCCAAAGGACCATAGTTTGGACCCATCTCTACAGGATACAAAGCCGAAAACAATATGAACATATAATAATAATAATAATGATAACCTGTTACAATTCTATGGGATTACACAATACACACTGACAGAACAATCAAAGCCAACCACCCAGATATTGTTATTAAAGACCACAAACAAAAAAAGTGCCTTCTTATTGATATGGCAGTCCCTGCTGACTGTAATGTATCTTTGAAGATATTCAAAAAGTTGTCAAAATACAAAGACCTTGAAATAGAAATCTCGAAAATGTGGCATATGGGAACATCAACAATCTAAAAAAAAAGTTGGAGCCCTAGGACTGGTTGGAAAACATTGCAGTAGACTAATTGAAGGGATTCTTGGATGTCCATGCCTCAAAGAGATACAAAAAATTGTTCTGACAAGTACAGCCAACACTTTACGAAGGGCTTTATCTATGTAATCTTCTTTTTTTTATCAGTGGAAAGTGTCATGATACCATTTCTAACCTTAGGTCCCTGGGCGGGACCCGGAAAGTAATGTGTAAACGCCAGAAATCAAAGGAAATAAAAATAATAATAATAATAATATATCCAACAGTAAATATCTTATTCAGTTGCACAAATTTGCTTATCATTTTGATGACCTTAATCAGTAGTCTTTATTTCATTCTTCATTTTTTCTTTTTCTTTCTATTCTCAGCTGCATCTCTGTCTGCGGATAGAGACATAACTGAAGTGCAATCTGCCCGAAGACAAAGATGCAACTGAGAGGTGATTACACTGCCCCCGGCGTTTTGATGTATTTTTTTAGTAAAACCTAGCTGTTATATATGCAATAACAAAATGAATGTCAATTTAATGCGTCCTCTCCCTGATAAACATTTCGATTTATATATAAAATGCATTTTTCTTTAACGTCGATTAAAACGACATAGATTTAGTGACTGATATTAAATGTACATTATACAACATTTTTCAATAAGGAAAAAAAATACCAACAATGGTAAATAAGCACGTGACAGATAAGGACTATTTATTTTTAAACCTATCCCAAGTTAAAAAAAAGAAAAAAAAAGTTTTCAGGTCAGAAAAAACGTATGGTTACTTTGACTTGCATGGGATTTTGTTCTTTTAATTTATCATGTCAGTGAGTGTATACTGATCTGTTTAAACTCTTATAATGCACTCATTTCATATATATATATATATATATATATATATATATATATATATATATTAATTTTCTTGAAAAAACATTTAATCGCCATTTAGTTATCATTGCTTGAAGAAGTGCAATCAAAGTATTGAAACATGAAAGCTTTTGTGTAACGATTTCAACATGTTTTTATTATAATCTCTTATAATAAAAATATAATAATAATATTTTGCTCTACTTTGTATTGAGTATTTTTTTTTTAAATTAAATGCCACGAACAGTGGAATTTTCCTGTCGTGCAGTACGACGATGGCCTAGAGATAAGATATCTGACTGATGTCAAATCAATTGAGTTTCGATTCCGGCTTGAAGCAGTCGGACGTCTAGCCACACCGAGGATCTGCGAAACAGTCTATCTGTGAATGACCGAATATATATATATATATATATATATATATATATATATATATAAATTAGTGAGCCAAACAAACCTACCTAGGTTTCACCTAAACGGATCGTCAGGGAAAGTGTCATTTTTCCCTAACGATCCATTTAGTTGAAACCTAGGTAGGTGTCTGGCTCACTAGGTTTATCTAGGTCTGCTCTACGGTTGTATTGAGCTCTTTTGTCAGTTAGTTGTTTACTCGTAAGGGTTTTTCTTTGGCTTCAAACCTGTATCTGTGCGATTTTTTCGACAGACTTTCATGTTTCTAGCTCTTTCTTTTTTAAAACCTTTTTCCCTCGAGATTGATTTGATGATTGGCAAATCAAAAATTCGAGTATTTTTCGAAACGATTACATATATATTTATATATATATATATATATATATATATATATATATATATATATATAACCTGTAAAAACAGACAATATGTATTAAGGAAAAGACAATGGGAAAATAGTTTTAGCCGACGCGTTTCGTCCATATTGGACTTTTTCAAGGCAAGTAATTGACACAATTTTTCAATTGACCATATGAATATACAATAGCGTTTCTAAATTCTTCTAGTTACTAACGACCTCTTGTTTGTTGTTTATAGATACTTTAAATTCATTTCGTGTTTTGCCTTGAAAAAGTCCACACGTCGTCTAAAACTAGTCTTTCTACAGTCTTTATCCCTAATACATACATACATATATATATATATATATATATATATATATATAACAGAAATTATTATGAGGGTTAATTAAGTCTAGAAGAAACCTAAGCAGAAAGCACTGGACGGCGGTTTCGTCCTATATTTGGGACTCATCAGCAGTGCGCATCCACTACCAAGAATTGAAACCCAGACAGTTACGTTATCAGGCAAACGACCAAACGACATACCAACTTTACCAACGGCCTCATGGACGAAGAGGTAGCGAATTAAACTCGATATAGCGCCGATCGATCACATATTCTGTGGTGGAGCTCATCCAAGTTTCCCTAAAATATAGGACTATATATATATATATATATATATATATATATATATATATATATATATATATATATATATATATATATATATAGATAGATAGATAATAATATTATATAGATAATATTATTGGAAAATATACATACATATGCAAGATATATAAATACCCATACATGTATATTTTTAGAAAAAAAAATTCCAAGAGGAAGAATCCAGGTAGAACTCAATTTCAAGGACAGAGTAAGGATATAATAAAAAGGCTTAAACACTAATATTCCATGGTCATAATTTATTCCATTGGAATCGTAAATACGATCCAATTCATCAGACCTACAAATGCAAAAAGAAAACAGAAAAAAAACAACTCCGGAAATAAAAACAAAATTTAGAGAAAGTGTAAGTATGAGGAGGAGGAAGATTGAACCTTAACAGAGAGAATTTTAGGAGATATGGGAGGTGGGGTTTAAATAAGAGAAAAGAAAGAATATTGACGGATGTCTCATGCATAAGGATACATTTCGTGGTGACATACACACACCATAGACAATCTAATGTTAGAATAAGAGGAGGAAAGAAAATTGCGTTTACTTAAAGGGCCGCTTTGTAATTGAGAAAATTTGACAAATTTAATATCGACTACAGGTTACAAATCAAATATAAATATATGAAGATAAATATAACGATTATCTAATCCGGCAAGGACCTATATTTCTATGTTCAAAAACACATGCGAATACACAAAATAACATATACATGTATATACATACACACATACATACACTCATGTACACACATATAAAAATATAAAAATATATTCACATATCCACACATACACATATTCATCTATATCCATATACACACACTTTTCACGTACATATACACGCATACACATGCACACATCCATATATACATATCTACATATATATATATATACATATACACACATATATATATATATACATACATACACACACACATACATATGCATGTATATGTGTGTATGCACACATACACATGCATACACACATACATACCTACACATATATACATGTATATATATATATATATACATATATATATATATATACATATATATATACATACATATACACATACACATACACACACATACATATATACACACACCCTTACATATACACACATACACACACATATTAGTTCCATTTCAGCTTCCATTTTTCAAACATGGTTAGAACTGTGTAGCGAAAAAATACATATTTTAAAGCAATTAATTTATAATATTAATGCTCTGTAAATTTACATTGAGCACTATTTTGTAAAAATAAAAATATCTATACGAACACCGGATTATATATCTTACTGTTCTTTTATATATATATATATATATATATATATATATATATATATATATATATCTGTTTGTGTACTTAAACCTGAAAACAATAAACAAAAATTAAAAATTCTTGAAGCTATATACATAAAACAATTGAAACTTAACCTGAACCAAATAAACTATGAAATCTCCCCAAATATCCTTAAATGCCTATAATTTATAACAGAAGCCATTGGTTTATACCAACAGCTTCCCATACTTAATACTTCACGTTTTTCACTCTCGCGCGGTCATGTGTGACGTCACGAGCTGCGGCGCGATTTTCGCATCTGCGTCTTGTATATACGAGTTTGTTGTTACTTGGAAATTTTCATGCAGCAAGGGCGGACTACCATTGTTGTTTCATCCGTTGTTGTTTGATTTATTGAAATTGTCATATATATTGTCTTTTTCCTTTATTATATATATATATATATATATATATATATATATATATATATATATATATATATAATTTAGATGGCCTGAAATTTACTGATGTTGAATAACGTTTAAACATTTTACAAACTTTGATAGAAATAATATAATGTATAAATAATGTGAATGGAGGTAGAAAGAGCGAATGTTGAGAAGATAGTGAGGGCCTCAAATTCCTGTCCAGGGCCCCCAATCAGATGTCAGGTAGGTGATTTTCTTATCAGAATGATCAGAGTGAGTTTTCCGAGCTATCGTATCTTCGTGATCGCCATTAGACTCATCCAATTCATTCCGAATCCTCTATGCTATCCTTAGATTGACACTCAACTATTCTGAAAAGTTCATATTGGAGCTTCCAGTGCGAATGTCAAGAAGTACAACGTGTCGTTTCCAAATTTTTGGTAGAGGGAATAACGTCATGGTGCTCTTTTTCTCACAGACATTTGCCCAAATGATCCGACTA
>CAHIKZ030000629.1:337500-347500 GCA_903632075.3 Acanthosepion pharaonis
AGTAGAAAGAAAGAAAGAAAGAAAAGAAAGAAAGAAAGAAAGAAAGAAAGAAAGAAAGAAATAGAAAGAAAGAAAGAAAGAAAGAAAGAAAGAAAGAAAGAAAGTGTGTAAATAATAAGAATAA
This sequence comes from Acanthosepion pharaonis, assembly GCA_903632075.3. NCBI lineage: Eukaryota > Metazoa > Mollusca > Cephalopoda > Sepiida > Sepiidae > Acanthosepion > Acanthosepion pharaonis. The sequence goes on from CAHIKZ030000629.1 coordinate 337,625, forward strand.
TGAAAGAGAACGCAAGAAAAGAGAAGGAGGAGATGAAAGAAAGAAAGAAAGAAAGAAAGAAAGAAAGAAAGAAAGAAAGAAAGAAGTAGAAAGAAAGAAAGAAAGAAAGTGTGTAAATAATAAGAATAATGAAAGAGAACGCAAGAGAAGAGAAGGAGGAGATGAAAGAAAGAGAAGAGTAAAGAAAGAAAGAAAGAAAGAAAGAAAGAAAAAAAGAATGAAGAGATAAGCGTTAAACAATTAAGGTAAATGATTATAAAACTTGAGCCAAACGAATTGCAATCATAATGGTCAATCATCGACGAAACAAAGATAGTAATGCGTAATGACATCACCAGGCCAGATCAATCGATCGATCGATCGATCGGTCGATCGCTGTTTAAATGTTATAATTATGAAGTTATAAATTGGCGCTATAATGCAAACTAAAATCGACTGAATCGACTGTCTTGATTAGAAAGTCTAAAATGCTGGTTATTAGTCAAAATTAAGCCAAGATTTACTTCGCCTCTGATTGTGAATTAGACAAAGAAAAATTGGTTTTCAAATATTCACTATTTGGAAATTTTTATGAGAGCATGTATTGTTAAATCTCTCTCTCTTCTTCCCTCTCTCTCTCTCTCTCTCTCTCTCTCTCTCTCTCTCTTCTCTCTCTCTCTGTGTTTCTCACTCTCTGATACGGACATTTTAAAATGTGAGCAATGATGACCCTCCATGATTTCCTTCCTCGCTTTAAGTAATGTCTGCATCTTTAGTAACTCGCTCTTTGGACCATGGTCTGACATCGCTTGACTCAAATTCATCAAGACAGTTTCTCGCTGTTTTCCTCTTTCTCCGTTGTCTAAAGTGTGATCTGTAGGTGTTAATTCTCGGGGCATTCTTCTTTCATTTTGACTTCAGCATTTACTGATATATAGAAGATAAGAAATAACATACATCAGCTTTCTTTGATTCAAAAGACATTCGCCAATAGAACCACATCTCTGTCACTTCATGCTGCTTCTTTCATTTCTTCATCTGTGAAAAGATTCTTCAACAGTCACTGTCACATGCGACATTGCAGACCAGCTATCTTTACTTTGGTTCCAAGGACATTTGTCAATAAAACCACGTCTCTGTCCCTTCGAGGCTCTTCTTCATCTGTGAAGAGATTCTTCCATATTCACTGCCATATAGAAGATTATATATTACATACAAGACCAGTTATTTTTACTTTGGTTCTAAGGACATTTGTCAATAGAACTACGTCTCTCTCCCTTCGAGGCTCTTCTTCATCTGTGAAGAGATTCTTCCATATTTACTGCCATATAGAAGATTATATAGTACATACAAGACCATCTATCTTTACTTTGGTTCTAAGGACATCAGCTATTATCTAGGTCAACTTAACCTGACATAATATTGTTGACCGGTGACTTCCCCGACATGTCATATTGTTATTTTATTCATTTACATTAATTATAATATGCTTAATAACTTTCTATTCCTTTATATCAAGCCTCAGGCGAAAGATTTGTCATAGATTGTATCAAACAACAAGCAAAAAAACTTAAAGTAAAAACAACTTAGAAAATTTTATCTGAATTTTTAAGATGGGGAAATAAATATGATACAGTGATCTACTCGGACTTCAGCGAAGAAGACTCTCACCGGCATGAGGAAAATATAATAATGTCGCTAAGGAAAACTATTTTGTTTTTTAGCAATTTTATCCCAAGTAATTGCGATCTTAATATCTTCTCCCAAAGAACTTCTAAAGATGCGCGATTATATCTCAAATACGAGATGAGCGGTAGGGGTTCTAATCAAGTAACATAAATTCTCCGGCTACGACATTTTCTTCTAAATTATCAAGTCTTTCCTATCGGGTAGGTCAATGAAGGTCGTCATTGATGGCCAGTTCTCTGAAGCATATTAGATAAATGGCAACATCACCCAAGGATCCCTGCTCAAATCTACACTCTTTCTAATTTATATTAACAGTCTGCCTAAGCACAATCTCAGATCATTAGTCAAAATATATAGAAACGGTACCACCGATTAGGATTGACCTCTAAATATCTGGATGATCAAATTCTGGCCATTGCTCCCTCCTTTGACCTAGCTTTCACAGCTCAACGAGTGAAGGAGTGGCTTGTATGCTTCAATAGCCCCCAAATTAATCTAGCAACGTTATTATCAGCACCAAGCAAATTGACAGTTTATCCCAGTCCTCATAAATCTCTGTACAATCAACGAGGTTCCTTTGTTCGAATGTTTGTTGGTACTAAACCTCACAGCAGTCCATTATTTTTTAATCATTTCACCCCAAACAAGGCAATAAAGCTACTGAAACGCAAGAGATTACTGAATGAGGAAGAATATGAGAAAAAGAAAAACATTATTAAGAACAATAAAAAGACAAGAATTAAGAAGACGGTTGTATTTAAATTTTTGAAAATCAACGTTGCCTGGAAGGCAATAAACCGGAAGAGAGTCCCACAACCGAGAAGTGAGATTGAAGAAACTATTAGCATAGAACTTACGGCTAGATCGCGATATTTCATCTGTAAACTTATTAAAATTTTATGCAAAGTAAATTATATGCCACTTAAAATGTTATGCTACATATGACGCCACCAAGTCTCATCTCCAAAGAACTGAATGTTGACCAAACTGCACACTAACTTTATCTTGAGATATAAACAGATTCCTCTTACTATAAATCATAACTATGGATGAAATATATTTGATTGTTTTTAATCATTTCACCTCTAAGAAGGACAATAAAGCCATAAGAAACAAGATGTTTCTGAGCGTGTGATAATATGAGAGAAAATTCTATTAAGTAGAAAGAAAGATAAAACAAAAGATGACGATTGATACTGCATTTTAGTTTTTGAAGATCAATGTTGACTGAAATGCAAGAACCAGGAAAAGAGTTCCACAAGTGAGTAGTGAGAAAGAAGAAACTGTTAACACAGAACTTGCGGTTCATTGGTGCTATTTCAACTGTAAAAGAACGAGACCTATCAGCCAATCTTGTACTGTGCTTAAATTCGTAATATCGAGGTAAGAAAGTTAAAAACTCATCATAAAAATTAACGTGAAAATATTTATAGAAAATTACACTTAAGTGATGTTACCCCTGACAGACGTTCACACACACACACACACACACACACACACACACACACACACACATATATATATATATATATATATATATATATATATATACTATTACACAATAAAATCCCAAATTACCTCGGACGGTGGGGTGGATAGATCTATATCAACCGACGTGAAGTACGTCAGATTTGTTCAACCCCGGTTTATAGACTGAGTTCATGTCGGAGTTAGAAATTTTCCCCTTTGACACCAGTCAAAAAAATGATACAGAATATATCCGTTTCGAGGTTTCAGCCAGACGTAATGCTCGAGTGGGTGTTAAGGGGACGTTGGGTGCTATTAACCTTAAAGGGAAGTGGTTTTATGAAATTAAACCCGGATATTAAACTTATGACATTAAATTGAGGTTATACGAAAAATGAGGGGTTAATTTGGAACTAAAAGAGGCCGAAACGGGAGTTTTATAATAAAATATTTAATATATATAAAAGATTAGGTTCCTATCTAAAAATAAATATATATTTAAAAGACTCATATTTAGATAATTTATATTAAATTTAAGTAAGAATATATTTTTAAAAGTTATATTAAAGAATAAAAATATGTTTAAAAATAAAAATATAATAAAATAAAATAAAATAAATAGTTATACATTCGACATTTAAAGAGTTAGAGAATTAGAAATTCAAAAATGTTGAATGTATGACATTTTCTAATTTATATCAGGTGATCCCATTAGTTCTGTCCGAATTTTGAATAAAGAAAACAAGTGACCAAATGTTACATTTAATTACAGATTCAATCAACAATGTATTTTCCCTGATTATCTATGACTTCCTTCCATCTATTAACAAGCTTACTAATTCCATTACTGTAAAATTCTTTTGGCTTTGATTCGAAGAACTCACAAATGTCAGTTTTAACCTCTTCCTGTGTTACAAAAGCTGTTTCTTCCAAATGATTCTGTAAGCTACGAAACAAATGGTAGTCTGAAGAAGCAAGATCGGGAGAATAAGGTGGATGAGGAATTTTCTCCCAACCAAGTTCTTCGATCTTTTTTGACGTGATTCTTGCTGTGTAGGGTCGCGCATTGTCCTGATGAAACATCACCTCTTTTCGATTCACTAGAGCAAGTCTTTTTTCCTCAAAGCTTGGTTCAAACGCTCTAATTGCTGACATTATATTTGAGCATTAATTGTTACATTAGGTGGTAAGAATTCAAAGTGTATTATTACTTGGCGATCCCACCAGATTGAAAGAAGAACCTTTTGCCCATGAAGTTCCGATCTCGGCTGTGGTTGGGGTCCTTCCCCTTTAGCAAGCCACTGTCTACGACGCTTAACATTTCGATAAAAGATCCATTTTTCGTCGCCAGTCACAAGTCTATCCAAAAAAGGTGAAAAAAGTTGGCGAGAATGGAGAGAAGAGCAGATGTCAACTCGGGATTTGAGGTTGTTTTCAGACAGTTCATGAGGCACCCATTTTGCAAGTTTAGGAGTTGAAGATGACGATGAACAGTTGTATGGTTTGAACTGAGAACCACTGCCAATTCCTCAACTGATAAAGCAGGATTTTCTTCAAGGGCAGCTTCAAGAAGCTTTTCATCAAACTCAACTGGACGTCCGGTTCGATCTTCATCTTCAAGGGTGAAATCTCCACCTCTGAATTTTGCAAACCATCTTCTGCAAGTTCTTTCATTCACATTCCTCTCCATAAACTGAGTGAATGTTTCTAGCCGCTTCGGCTGCTGAGTTTCCTTTCTTGAACTCATAAAGCATTATGTGCCTCAAATGATTCTTGGGTACTTCCATGTTAGCAGGGTTTTAATCAAACAAAATTTAATTTTATTGTTCTCTGAAATAAAATTTGATCAGTTTAATTACATCTAAACATAAAAATAATGTTCAGCTAAATTAGACATTATAAAATACTCTTTAAATTTCGTTCATTTTTAACAAAAGTTAAAATTCGGACAGAACTTATGGGATGACCTGATATATTTCCATTTTTTTACCATATTAATTATGTTTTATAATTGTCCCCTGTTCAAAGAACTTTCTTTCCTTTTTATCACTTACACCTCTTTATCTATATATTTTAGGGTTGTTTTTAAATATAACGTTGTATTTTTAAGTATAACTTTTTTAAATATAACTTTATATTTTTAAGTATAACATTTTTTTTAAATATAACTTGTTTTTCATTTAACTTGTCTTCATTAGCTACTATATTTCTCTAACACTTTAAATGTCGAATGGATAACTAATTCTAATTTCTCTATTTCCCTTTTTTTCACCATATTAATTATGTCTTATAATTGTCCCCTGTTCAAAGAACTTTCTTTTCTTTTTATCGCTTACACCTCTTTATCTATATATATTTTTTTAGGTTTTTTAAATATATGGTTTTTGTTTTTTTGGGGTTTTTTTTATATAATTTGAATTAACTTATCTTTAAAATTCAAAATGTATAATTTAAAATAATAATTTTGGAGACATTTTGTTAACGTTTTTCAGCTCATATAGTTAACGATGCGATAGAGGAATTTCTACAGACATTTCAAGTTGTACTCTCCCGTCGGATTTTTTTTTTCGACGTATAAGAGTCAAGCAACTCAGTTCTTAGTAACCGACAGCCAAACACCAACACATATGATTTCATTATAGTGGTGAAGTTTTGTGCACAGCCAACTACTCTTTTTGAAGGTCCGAATACAGAGACCTGGTACACTACGTTCTACAAGGTCCCGAAACGACCCTCCGCAGGTTGTGAATTCAGAGTCGTCCTTCTCCTTGACTGATTGCCCTCCAAGGCTATAGAACCCGGTCTGCCCTGCTATTTACCCATACCTGGTGTAAGAAGAGGATTCATATCTTTCCCAATGGTATTAGCACGTAAGTGAATGTAATGGATTCGACTGAATCTCCGATTCTTCAATATATATATATATATTTATTAAAGACATATTTTATGTTTAACGTTGTTATTTTTATAGATACAAGTATTTAAGCAAATGCTCTGTTTATGATAAACAGTATTAAATAACATTTACCGGCCAGAATGTCCGAGAAATTTTCATAGAAAATATTCGTTCTTTGACAGGATTCGAACCTGCATCCTATACGGAACCGTCATATACGCTGACGTGCCTTACCGCTTAGGCTACAAAGAAGCGTTCGGTAGACAAGGTCGAATTTACTGCTTATAAACTCCAATTTTCCATGAATCTCGTACATTCATAACTGCTCATTTGTCCATTTCTTAATATATGACGTCATTTGTTTACATTCGATACGCCAGAGCAGTATTGCCGTAACTTCTTGGGAAGGAGATTGAAGTGTTCCCGGTTGCATTCTTCAGCGTTTTGAATGCACTATAGGCCTTCTCCTAGACTATTTGCCACCAGAGGCTCGAAAGATAAGGATACTCCACTATTTAACCCATAGCTAAGTGTAGAATAGAGGGACATGTATTTTTATCAGCAGCATTACTTCGAAAGTGAATGCAGCAGATTAGTTCGCAATTTGAACTGATCACGCCGATTTCGCTTTCGGCGTCGATATAATTTATGTAACCTGCATATGAACACTAAAATTAAATGTGCTTTTCATTCATTTGACCATGTATAATATTAGCGTGCACTTTATGAGGTTGAATATCTAACGGAATAATATGTGCTTACGGCCACATCACGTTGAAACACCGATTCCCGTACAATCAGTGAAGTTAAGCAACGTCGACTACCAGGTGTGGTAAGCTTGGATGTGGTGTTGGTATAGCTTAGAGCTATATCACGTAGAAAACACCGAAGTTAAGTAACGTCGAGCCAGGTCAGTATCTCGATTCGATGGATGCCCGCTTGGGAATACCAGGTGATGTAAGCTTGGATATGGTTGTTGTATGGCTTATGGAAACACCGAAGTTAAGTAATGTCAAACATGGTCAGTATCTCAATGGGTGACTGCTTGGGAATACCAAGTGATATAAGCTTGGTGGTGGTGGTATGGCTTATGGCCATATCACGTTGAAACACCCAAGATAAGTATTGTCGAGCCTAGCAGTATTTTGATGAGTGAAATACAGCTAGTTTAGTGATTTTTTTTTTTTAGATATTAAACAATTTGTGGGATGGATACTTATGCTGTTACTCAATTTGAACAATTTTCTGTTACATATATATATATATATATATATATATATATATATATATATATATATATATATATATATATATATATATATATTTTATCTTTTTATTTATATATATTAGTTTAATTCATTTTCAAAACAGTTAAGTATTTCCTGTAGCTATACAGTGTTATGTATGAATAGAGGTGAGCAAATCATAATTTGGAAGAAACAGACGAGACATGAGTTAACGTAAAACATAAGTTGACTACAAATTTCCAACTTTTAAAAGATAAATTTTTTTAATTTGTAGTTTATGGCTCCAAAGAATTAAGCCGGCAAAAAAAAAAGAATCTATCGACGAATCTGTTTCGCGACATAGAGACGTCGGCACGTGTTGTGAATTTCATGTCATCGAGAAATAAAAGACCAGCTAATTCCCAGGAGACTTCTGATCAAACTCCACGATTAGCAGAAATTTAGATGATCTTTTTAAAATGCTTATTCTATGGATATTTCTTTACCACCACTAATACTGGAAGTGCACTTATTCACAAAATAAAGATGTCACACATAATTCCCGACTTTTCAAAAATCCGTATATTTGTAAGTATATCCGTGTGCTTATTTAACTATGAGGCAAATCTTTTACTTCAGAACACTATGTAAACCATATAAATTTGCATTTTAGTCAATTTAACACACAACACATATATATATATATATATATATATATATATATATATATATATATATATATATATATATATATATATATATATGTATGTATGTATGTATGTGTGTGTGTGTTGTTGTTGTTGTTCGGACTGTTGTCCTCATCTTTGTTGCCATATTCATGTCCTTTCGACCGAAGATGAGGACAATAGTCCCAACTATGTAAATAGTGAAAATAGTTATAATACCTCATCTCAGAAATATAGATACATTCTGAAGATGGCCGCGGCGTACAACGGTCAAAATGTTGTGAATATGATAATAAAGATGAGGACAATGGCCCAAACTATGTAAATAGCGTAAATAATTACAATACCTCATCTCAGAAATATAGACACATTCTGAAGATGGCCGCAGCGTACAACGGTCGAAATGTCGTGAATATGATAATAAAGATGAGGACAATGGCCCAAACTATGTAAATAGCGTAAATAATTACAATACCTCATCTCAGAAATATAGACATATATATATATATATATATATATATATATAATTTGATATGCGCAGTAATTATTGGAAAGCGCCCAATATTAGTGATGGAGATAACATATTCAGTTGTACGGATATGACTTTGTAACCCTGGGTTTGCGATCATCTGACAAACTTTGTTTGATGATCGCCAAAGCGTGAAAACCAAAGTCACAATGTCATATCCATACAATTGAAGATATACATATATAAATATATATATATAAGAATGGATTTTTTATTCTGACATATTTTTATCACTTTAAACTTTATTTTTAATGGATACTCGTATTTGAGTAGACTCCCAGTTAATTTATTAAACAGTATATTTATTTATTTTCGTCAAACGGCCTGATTGTTCAAGAAGTCTTATTAAAGGAAAACAGTCGGACTCCGGCAGGATTTGAACCTGAGTTCCTTTCGGGTGGAAGGAACCGCTGTTATACCTGACATACTCAAATCGTCTCGGCCAAAAAGAGGCTTTGCCAATAAAGTGTCGTTGAATAGGGCTAAAGCAATCTCTTTCTGGTCATTATTATAATATACTCTTGTGTGAAGAAAAAATAAATTATGAATAAAACATATATTCCATTAAAATCAATATCCTGATTATGTGGGAATCTACAATGACGATATAGGTATTAATAAATAGAAAAATATATATATATATATATATATATATATATATATATATATATATATATATATATATAGAGAGAGAGAGAGTTAGTTAGTTAGTTTAGTACATTAAAAGAATAAAATTTTATTTTAAAATATAAGTTTACTTCTAGTAATCTTATTTTTAATCTCTTTACAAAATTTTATTATTGATTAAGTTGACATCTCTATCCGTTTGAATTTTGTTCATGAATTTAACTCGTGACTGTTTCTAGATGGGTAATCTCTTTTAGTGACACCTTCTCTCATGACTTCCTTCTCTCTTTTTCTCTCTATGGGTTTTTATCCTCTACCCCTTCGATATCAATATATACCTTCCATTAAGTTAACCTTTTAAATGTGTCAATATCTGCTAACTCACTCATGTCTTCACTCTCCCCCCTTACTTCCTCACTTCCTTAATTCACACATGTTTAATAAGGCCCGTCAAAAATGTGTAAATTTTCTTTTCCTTCTTTTGTTTGGAAATAAAGTCTGATGATCCGCAGTCCTTTAAAAGGGCTGTGGTGAAATAATTTATTACATGGAACCTTAAAGTGGTCTGTTTTTATTTAAATTATATATATATATATATATATATATATATATATATATATATATATTATTCAGGCTCATTTTCCTACTTATTCAATATGATCTTCGTCCTCTATAACTTCTTGAACGAATAATAACCAACATACACTGGCGTGTGTTCCAAGAATTTGAACTCAAGATAAACATTTCCAAAGCACAAACTATGATCTGGAATTGTAA